>ML800023.1:33617-55517 GCA_009831015.1 Picea engelmannii
CTTAGCTCAGATCAGCTTTTCTCTTTGGTTCCCTTAGGAGACCTTAGAGCGGCCAACGGAGCCGTTAAACTCGTCAGGGTGGTCCATACCAAACGGCTTGGGTTATTTAGACAACCCCGGACCGGTTCCACTCTTCCAGTTGATGGATGGACTGTTTCGCCCGTCAACACCTTCCACATAGGTTCACCATTTTTCCTCTGAATAGCCCTATTCCTCCAAATGAAGGGACCATAGCAGGTTTCCCAATAGCTTCCCAAGTTCTTTCTGGCATAATGTTCACGTGTGTTTCTTCATCAAGAACACAGTCAATGTCGAAGTCCACTATTCTTACTTCAATGCATTCTTTTTCTTTAAAGATCTCTGATAACCTAACATGTTGGTGCTCATTCAAGGTGCCTTTTATCTATAGAAATACCTTCTCGGATTCTTTCTAGGGTTTGGCTATTTATGGAGCTTCCTTAGGGTTTTCTTGACTTAGATTCATTCTTTCAAGCTTAGCAATCATTCTAGGGCAATCAAATACTTCATGGTCCAAAGATTTGCAACATAAGCAACTAGATCTTCTACCATGGCATTCCTTAGCAAGATGTCCTGGTCTTATGCAACTGTAACATAGGATTAATCCTCTCTTCCTTTTAATTGATCCCCGAACTCTTCTATTCTATGCACTAGGATCATGGTAACTAGCCTGCAAAAAATTATTTCTAGGATCCCGCATCCATTTGTTAATCCAAACATTATTTCTATGCATAGGTATAACATATCTATTACTGTACTTATCATATCTATTCATATCAAGATTTCTTTCATTTATTAGAGCCCTAGTTTTTAAGCTAGGACAAATTCTATCAAACATACCTAGATCCATACTCTAGAAACAAAAATTTTCACTTATTTTACTTTTGCAAGGCACAAAGATTCTAGATCTAAAAACTTTTGACTATTCTTACCTTTATCAGAGCATAGAGCTTATAGATCTTACCCCTTTTCTACAGATCTGACCTCTTTTCTTCAGAAAACTCCACTTTTTCCTTTCTTAGAGCACAAAGTTTTCAGATATCGCTTCTTTTCTACAGATTTGGCCTTCTTTATTTAGCACAAAGATTTTCAGATCAAGTGGAATACTGCGCACAAGGGCACGAATCCTTGCATAGAGCTTCCACAGTTTTAGGATGAATCTTTGCACAAAGCTTCATTTTCTTTGGTTCCCAGCAATCACAGTTTCAAGTCCTAGCAATAGAACCATTTGTTGGCACAGGGGTAGACCCAGGGTTAAAATCTACAACAACACACCAACAAAACCCTAACTATCGACCCTTTCGGCAACACCTGCGAAGCAGATGAAGTCTCACCCGAGGTAGAGGCAGGGGTGGTTGTAGGACTCAAGTGTCTGCAGCCTAAGTTAGGACACAGATATGTGATTATTTCTCTTACAGAGAACTTGGCATCAATGATTCATCAATATTCTACCCTTATTATACTTCGCAGATAGCACATAGCAACACAGTATTCATTGAGATCTAAGGTAATTTAGCACTTATCAAGAGTAAAATAGATTAGATACAGTAAATCAACACTAAGCATATTCATACATATCAGATCTACTATTCATACACATCTAATGAAGCACAAAGCATAAGTAGATCTATCCAAATATATCTAAGCACTTAGCCAAAGCAGAGATAAACACATCAAGTCAAAGCACAAAGCATAACACATAGATTTACATGGTTCACCCCCATCCTAGGGCTACGTCAACCAACTCTTCTTCTTTATTAGCGTATCCAATCGGTTACAAGCACGGAGCTACCAAAACCCTACTGCTCACAGGACAAAAGATCAGCGCAGCTTGCTAGATCATTCTTCCTTTTGTTACAGCATAAAGCCTTCTATATCTCCACACAGGGACTTGCACTAAGCTCTGCAGGTCTTACAAGATGCACAACCCATTGATCACACAAATCCCACTCGGCACATAGCTTATATCACATAGATACAATCCTTATATACTTTACTAGATGCCTAGACGTCTATTTATACATTACAAAAGTGGTCCTAAACGTGGGTAGACCCACGGGCCGACATCCATATCCTATTACATTGTCCCAAAACCCAAAATGGGCCCAAAAGTGGGCCGAGATCCTATGATATTTTCTTCTTCTGGTGCTCCATCTTCGATAGGTTGTCGAAGTCCCAAAAATGATCAAATATGACCAAGTAACTTCAAAACTTGGTCAAGGGACAACAAGACCAAAGCTTTATGTATTTATATTTGTATAATTATTTTTTGAATAGAACGCTCAACATAATTTTTGGTGTGTGGAAACCATGTCTAATGTCCCAGTTCTCTATATGGTATCATAGAAAAGCTAGCATAAGCCTGACTCTCTTGGGAGAGGGGTGTGTTTCTATTCCTCTATACACATGTATGATTATTGTAGGTGAGAATATATTTTTTTACGAGTGAATGATATGTTGTGTACATTTTTCTAAGTGTTGCTATGGTTTCTCTATAGCACACTCTACTATGATTTTTTCATCCATCGATGTGTTCAATGTAAGCATGGATATGCAAAACTGTTATTGGAATTTATGAATAAACCCTCCAAGACTTCTATAGAAATCGATATAATGTTACATGTGAATTGTGGAAACAATTCTGGAAGTGCCCAATGTAGCAAATTTGTTCAATTTATATGGTCTTTGGTAGTCACGATCCCAAGGAAAGGAAAGGAAAGGACTGCAAAGACTAAATTCAAAACAATTTCCATAATTTCCTTCTGCATGGAGATGGACTGCAGAGTTGCATGTATTCAAGAAAAAAGATAACCTCACTGGCAAGAATCAACACGGAAAGAAACAAATAACAGAGCCTCACCATGATAGCAGAGATGGGAGTTATGGCTACAGCTGAAATACTTAAAATTAGAGCCATTACGTGAAGATCCCATAAGATGTTAAAGATATCAACCAATCAGATCTTTAAAAAAAATACATCGTATTGATGTATAAGCAAGTAGAGATTTTCTATAAAATTTTCACCCATTACATTTCATTTTTGTACATAGATTTAAACTAGTATACCCCTAACCGGGGAAGGGACCCTAAAAAAATTAACATGTGTTTTTTATGACCATCATATTTAGAGAATAGAATAGATGTCGAAAAAACAAATAATATAGTAACATACGTTTTTATGACCATCATATTTAGTGAGAGAAAGTGAGAGAATAGATGATGAAAAAACAAATAATATAAATAAGTGAATGGCTTAGTAAATTTTTCCAAGTATATAGAAAAAATAAAAGATGTGTACATTTTTTAATTCTAGATATCATCTAAAGCTATTTGCTATCCACATATTGAATCATAATTTGTTTATGAAAATAAAATAAATCATAAAATAACTTTTAACATACCCTTGAAGCCAGGGAAAGAGACTGCCCAAGTGAATTAGAATGGTTATGTTGTTCAAAGGTTAGGAGATTTGTTTTTTTTTGAAAAATTGATATTAGAAAGGTGTCTTCTAGTTGGGTAAATTTTAATGCGCATACTATGGAAGGATGTCCATAATGTAGATTTCAAGAACAATACAATAACCAAAAATACACACTAACATTATCATGAGCATAAACTTTTTTTAATTATTATAAAAGAATGAGCATAAACTTTTTTTTAATTATTATAAAAGAATGTTGTCAAAAATCGAAGTACACACTTATCACAAGCTCACAAAAACCATTTAGGAGATGGATCTCAAACCCTAATATTAAACATATATAGCCATATACTTCATCATGAGTTTGTGAATTCTTTTATTCATAGTTGCAGCCACACTATCAACATGTATTCTATTTGAAAGATCTTATTTAGACGTTAGCAAACGAGAAATATGAAACCACTATGATAAGTGAAATGAAGGTAACATCAAACTATGAATTGAAGGCACACAAATTTCTCCTTATTTCACCTTAGTTGCCTGTCTCAATTGTTGTTCAACCAATATGTGTTACGGCAATAAGAAAATCAGTATGAAAAGAATATGCGCTCGCTGCAAAGTTATTCATAGTACTTGAAGAAATAGAGCCGGTGAATAGGACTTCATCTAAAGTGAATAGCCCTTCATAAGATTGTAGATCCTTGTAGTAAATATTATCAATTTGTGTGGTAGTTAGTGGACCCATGATTACTACGACATTAGTATCTACATCGATGGGACAATTTTGTTGCAGTTGCATGGCATAAGAAGGATCTAGAGTGGGATCAACTTGACTCAAGGATGAAAAATTCAAAACTATGTTTGAAAACCCGTTGCAGTGATAATGTCCTATAGTATGATCTCCTTAACAAGACAAAGAAATACAATTATTAGTATGTAAATTACTTAAGATTACATGTTAACTATACAAATTCTCACAATGTTGATGTTAAAACTTGATCTGAGACACTGAAATCTACATGCTTATGAACCTATAACATGCTTAAAAGTAAAAAAAAAAAATACATGAAAGAGCAATTATAAAATTTTGAATTGGAAATGGAAATTTTGGATTAGAATTATAAAATGATTTTTTTCGAATAGATTTGTCACCATTGTCAGCATCTTAAAATACACACATTTACTCTGCAATACTTTCCGAGCAACCTATATTTAGTGTTAGTATATAGTGTTGATATATTATCATATGTAGGTATATTATGTATAGTTGTGTGATATTAATAATATATTGTAATTTTTGATATATATGTGTTTGGGGGGTGATTATATGTATAAATGTAATAACATAAATCTTTGGTATATATAATAATAGGTATAATGTATATGTTATTTTATAGATATGTGTGTAGGATAAGTATATATTATATGCATTTTATGGCATTCCTATGTTTCATACATGTAATTGATTATGTTGTAGTGGTCTTGTGGCACTCTATTCCTTCTTACTTTTGTACCAGAATAGTAGTATCTACACTATCAAAAAACAACAACAATGTGTGAACTCTCAACACACAACATATTCTCTTAAGAATCCATACGAAACAATGTAAATCCCTGTGTGAAATAGTTTTGTTCCTAAAAACATTTCCTCAAAACCTCCATTCTCTGTTTCTCAAATTTGCATATAAAAAGACCATGTTTTCTTCCCATGGAAATGCATTGCACATATCACATAGTGTATATCTCATTGTATATTTTTTTAAATTTGAGAAAGTCAAAACAACATTGGTCAACATGAATTTACATGTCCTCCATTCATATCATTAAAAAAAAACTCAAGCAAACCCCAAAATCACACAAATTCTAAGAAAATTAAAATATATTCTCGAATTCAAACAAAGAAAATGAAAAATATTCTTGTCTTGTTTAGAAACCATGTCCAATATTTTGAAGCTTCTTTCTCCCCATTATACATTCCTGCCATTAGAAAAGCAGCCTACATTCCACATTCCTGCCATTAGCAAAGCAATCTAACATTGTTAGCCCAGAGTAATCAATGTACTTAGTTTACATCCGAATTTTACCCATGTTTGCAGTTCTCCTTGAAAATGAGTAGTGTATTTAAAGCCAAATTCTCACTTCTACCATGGATTCATAGATTCCATCATATGTAGTATGGATAATAAGCTATTGGGCCTACTTTTTTTAGATTTTATGGCCAATAAAGCTTTGTGAGAAACCCTTTAAAGAAAAGAGAGCATTCAATTGGTCCAAATCGAAGGTCGTTAGAGGTATATTGTTTACCAATTCAAATGCTAGAGATATCAATCCATCTCTACGACCTAACTCCACGTTTAAGAAAACCAAAAGAATGTGTGTGTAGTTAAGTTTAGACTCTGATCTAAAACTCTGAAATAGGTATGATAGGTGTAACATCAACCATTCTTACTATAGGTACTATTTAGCTCAGGAGTATGTCTATGTCCTGGCTGGTTTGCAAGAAGGGAGGAAACCACGAGAATGTGCACTACCTACCTGCGGAGGGAGAGAGGAAGTGCAAGATGAATTCATTGTTAATACCATCAATTCATCCATCGTGCATCCACCATTAATTTCATTAATTTATGCGTTGATACTGATTAATTTACCTACACTCCCAACATCAATTAAGGACAAAACAATATGTGTATGCAGGAAAATTTTAAAAATGAAATTATATTAAATCTAACTGTTCAATCCATAATCAAATAAAAACATAACATGATCATAGCTTAGTGTTGACATTGGTTTCCTCTGGAAGGGACTCTGTAGGTATGCACCCTCTATTTCTGCTCCAAACAGATGTAAATGAAGGAAGGTGACGTATACTAAAAAAATGGAGGAACTTACTATAATAGCCTTCAAGAATTCACACTCCACCAGGGAAAAAGAGAAAACAAGGTAGCGTTTAATATATATTAAAAAATAGAGGACCTTACTATGAAAGATTTCAAGAATTCACTCTCTACCACGACAAACAGGAAGTTAATGAAAAGTTAAGAACACACAAAGGTCAAACAATCATATCAACAGTTTGATATGAAGTTTCACTTGAAAGTTTAAATGAAAACTTCTTTCCCTAGCTTGTGTTCTCACAACTATTAAATTTTTATATTATTATATAGAGTTGAATTTTCCTGGACTTTATAGTAATTTAGGTTATGATTATTAACTTTTGTCAATGTTATGCAAAAACAAATAGTTATTTTAATATAAAATTTAAAATCTTATGTGCTTAACAATATTATAAAGTTGGCTTTACCTTGTAATTTTTTTATTATTAAAAAGTTTAGAACAAAAGGAAATATTTGTGTTCATGTAATGCACACCAATATATACAAGGTCTTATTACAAAATTGTGTGGCATAATGGTATATTTTTTAATCAATTGGATTGTTGGGGTTTTTTGGTATTTGAGTTTTCAACCTTCACAAAATCCCTTGTTGCCATATGCATGACTAAATACTCTTAATATTGTTATCACAGCAATATGGAATCTTGATTTATCAACATAGAATGTATCTCACCTAATTGCACATCCATAGAAGTTAATGTATCTCACCTCATAGTGCCACGACTTGTAACAAAGAAAACAGGTAACAACAACAGCTACAGCCAGAATGGCCATTCGTTAAAGAAATTAATACCTTTGAAAAGTCATGATCTTTCAAAAAGTTTTTAGAGTTTGTCCTTTTAAATAGGATGAAACAAGGATCACTTCAACAAATATAAGGAAAAAACACCAATAATCCTGACATAAGTGCCAAATATATGCATAAACAAACAAGACTGGGTGGAAATTGGATGAGTGCCAACAACAACATATTTGCTAAGCTGTTGAATTAAAATGCAAAATATATTGAAAGAATCTGAAACGACGGCCTGGATTGGATTGTAATAATAACTATTAAATATCCATACATCCTTCCCCCTTTCGAGCAAAATCACTCTTCCCTTACAGATCACAATCCTTCCCCCTTTTGAGCAAAAGAACTACGCCCTTACAAATCGCAAGGATTTGGTAGTATGTTCAAATCTCAGGAAGATGGAGACAATGATGATGTAATTTTTCATTAAATTCATGTTTGTGGATGCTGGAAGCAGTTGCCTATATTGCAGGTTTGCGGTGAAATTGTCCAATTTTTTGGATTGACGTCGGGTGCCACTGTTGAAATTTCAAAGGCCGACGATAGTGAGAGTCTTCTAGCAGTTTGGGGTTTGGTTGTATTTTAGAACTACTTGTAGGAAACATATTACAGAGGATTTTTTTCTTTTTCTTATTGTATTCCTCTGTTTGGTTGATGAATACATTTTAATAAGCTTATTTTATAAGTTTTATTTACTGGCATAGAATGTTGTTAAGGTCTATAATAAAATTAGTGACAGGGACAAAATATTCATGCTATAAAATATGATTTGATTCCTATCAGTCAAAGAATACCTATAAATGAAGCTGACCTCCAAGAAATTCATTATAATCGGTCCTTCTAAGGATGTATCGAGATAACATAATGCAATATTTTTACCAACCCTTCCATGAACAACAATTTAGATTATATATTTAGTGGACCTACTAACTACATCCCAGAAAATATGAAGGCTGAGAACAGGGTTTGCACTAAGACTAACATAGAATCCCTTCAAGTATAATTCTACCATATTCAGATAAAAGTAGGGTACAACAACATGGTTTCACCTGGAAATATTTAAAACCAAACTTCAACTGTATGAATGTCATAGTAGTGAATTGGTTAAATAATGATGCATTGAAACCTAACTTCTATGAATGTCATAGTAGTGAATTGGTTAAATAATGATGCATTGAAACCTAACTTCTATGAATGTCATAGTAGTGAATTGGTTAAATAATGATGCATTGAAACCTAACTTCTAGAAAAAAAACTCATGCATAAAACTTCATCTTTGTCAAAATTCAAAGTCTCCCCTTTAAAATTCAATTGTTGAAAAAAGGAATATGAAAGAGCTTTGCTATAGTCTCGAATTTAAAGTGTTGAAATTCAAGTGGCCACAAGAAGATTTGCTATATTCTTGAAGAAGTAATTTTAATCTTTATTTTTCTGAATATAGAAGGTATCAAACTCAAAGAAATGAAATATATTCAAAAATAAAACTAAGAACTATCTCACATATAAAATGATGTAAATTATTGCCAAATCCAAATGGAAAAAACGAAGGAAAGTAACACTGGTTATCAAATATTCAAATCTGCATAGAAGAAAATAAAATAAACTCCCAATATAGGGTTGTTAATGATGTCAAAATAATAGAGTGAAAATAGAACCCGGCATTGGATTCGAAATTCTTGGTCAGTCCCGTTAGATAGGCTTTTTTCCTTATCTGAATCGCTAAACAATAGTGGTATGTTGTGATGTTGTGATAGGGACATTGTAAAATCGGTTTTCCCCTCCCTCCCTTCTAGCTGTCGAACCCATAAGAATAAAATCACATGAAACTCCATGGGAGTAATCCAAAGACAAACGAACACCGATTGGAATTTTTTTTGAAAACAATGGGCATACAGGGATGAAAAATAAACCTGGAAGCCATCGCTTGGGCTTGGAGTCATTGAAGCATAGCACACATGGAGTGATAATCGTCCATCAGTGATATATAATTTTTGGGAAGCCACAAATGAAGGTTAAAAAGCACAAACAAGGGACTTCCGGTGGTGGATCCCTCAGATGCCAACATGCAATTATACCTCAACTAAAAACACTTCATAGAACTGTTGGTTTCCTCTTATCTGATCATGTGAAAACCTTCAAAATCCATGTAACAATACCATCTCGAAGTTAGAAGGCCCATTGTGTGTTGATGGAAACCGAGGAGATCCATCAAAGGACGCTGCATAGGAACAATAATAAATGGGAGTGGGACCATTGGCATCAAAGCTCCAACTCCTGTATTCTCTGGCTACAACCAGAAGGAGGCTAAAATCCCCTATGTTCTTCGGCTACAACTAGAAGGTGACTACAACCACCTGTCATTGCCCCATCCAAATGCCCTAAAATAGAAGTAGAATGATGGAACCACTCTCACACTATCCCTATGAGATATAGCATTGTAAACCTGAACCATGCATCAACCATGCATCAACCTGTACCTCAACTTGTAATCAACCTGTACCATAAACAAGTGCATCAACCATGCACCAACCTGTAATCAACTTGTACCATAAACAAGTGCATCCAACCATGTACCAAGTATGTACCAATCATGTTTCAACTACTCATCAACTATGACTCATCAATATGTACCAACATCATCAACTATACACCTCATACATGTGCCAACTCATCAACTGCTTGTCTCAACCATGTACCCAACATGTACCTTAACCAAAAGCCCTCATCAATTTCATCATCCAAATATGATTTGTAACTCTATAATAGACCTGGTGTATATGATCACATACCTTCAAACCTTCCTTAACTTTCACAACAAGAGACTAGCATTTTCATCAAACTTTTCTTTAGTCTCACATGACTAGTTTTGGATTAGTCAACAACCCTAACTTGAAATAATCATAACTATTTACCTGTAGTGAATAAATATATGGAAATAGTAAACAATGTTCTTCAGTGTGTTTTATGAAATTACTCTAGGTGTCACTACTTGGAACTTCTCAGAAAATGAGTTATAGCAAAAATGGCATACCTTGTTGAATTATGTCTTATTCTAGAGAGTGACCTTGTAGAGAGTGCCTCGCATGGAATATTTGTTGAATGGATCTGAAACTATTACATAGTATAATAAATATTGTACTCTAACAAAAACATTTGGTATTACTAAATTTGGATCTGTTATGAAGATGTTATGGCATTTTTACCGAAAACACATGTTTTAGACTAGTTTCAAGACTAGCCACAAACCCTATTTTACACGAAGTGTAACTCCAAAAGTAAAATGACTCACAAGCTAAATTGTTACCACAGATACTTGGATATGTTTCCTCAATGGCCTATCAATTTCACAGTCTAAATCATTCTAGAAAAAAAATTATTGTGAAAATGGTGAGATGACCTGTAAATAACATACCTTAGAAAGCATCATCAAAAGAATTTATCCTCCCTTGAATTTCGGCCTTCTTTTCTTCACCTTCCCTATGAAATTCGGCTTATATGTCACTTGGTTACCTCAATCACCTATATATATTCAATATTCTCAAGTTTAATATAAAATGAGAGAGCCTTTCCTCTTATTTATACTCTCCAAGTAGCTTCCTTAAAGCATCTTCTAGGTCACTTTGCCCACTTTCCTTATTTTTGGGTTAACCCACTTCTAATTTCTCCATTAAATTTATTATTTAAAAAATTTATTTTGTATTTACTTTGAATTATAGTACACTCATCACTTCACTTTATTATTTACCTTCTAAAATCTCTTAAACCACTTTGGCTACTTTGACCTTTTGGGGCTTCTAGATGACATATGAGGGTCCTCCAACTTCGTAAGGCCATAACTCTCAAACCGTGAGGAGTTATGTGACATTCCACATACCACAGGAAATAGAATGACATGTACTATCCATATAGAATAGTATTTCCTTAAAATATATTAAAACTCATACCATTATACATGAAACAACCTTAGGTCTATTACCCAAACCTTTGTGCTACCAGAATTCGCTACCAGACTTTCTTCAAGGGTTGACATCAATGAAACCCAACCTTAATCAACACATTGTTTCCTATCAATAAAGGTAGTATTTTGGTGTTGTGGTTTCATATATTTTGTTGTTCCATTGTTATTCTTTGTAGTATTTCTATTTTTTTTTATTATAGTAGATTTGATACCTGACAAAAAGAGAGAGAGTTAGAGGGTTAGAAAGGGAGGGATGTGGAGGAAATATAGAGAGAGTGAATGGGGTAAAGAGAGATACGGGGGGGGAGAGGGAGATAAGAAGAGAGGGGAAGAGGGCGAAGAGAGAGAGAGGGAGGGAGGGAGAGAGAGGGAGGGAGGGAGAGAGAGGGGGAGAGACAAATAGAGAAAGAGAGAGTTATTTAGTGTTAACAAGAATGCATGTGTTCCTATTCCTAATAACGTATGTGTGTTTTAGGAATGAGCACACACTTTAGGAATGCATGTCTATTCCTAAAGTGTGAGCAAGTTATTTTCATTTCAAAACATTTTGGGTAGGAATGACAACTTTAGCATACGTGTATGCTAACTTGTTTGCCTCCGATCTAGGCTCAGGATGACAAACCCAGTGTTTCGGTCTAAAAATAGATAAAACCCTCCATTTTTATGAATACCTCTCTATATCTCTATGTTGGACACATAATCCTTTGTGGTTACGTTACTTGTAACTATATGTAAATGTGAAGAGTCGTAGATGATAGGAATGGTCACCGGTTTAGGAATACCAAGAGTCATATACTATTCTATATATTTACCTATATTAATAATGCAAAGATAATCAAGTGTGGAGTTATTTTCTACCATCCTTGACTTGACTGTGGTATCAAAGCCAGCGCTAACTCCATAATTTCTCCAGGCATTTCCTTTCCCCTAGGGTGCGTAAAATGCCTCTCCTCAGTCCTGATCGATTCTCATATCTATGATCATTCCATTCCACCTATCTCGCTCACTTTCCCTCTGTTTTATTCTCTGCAGCAACCCTAATTTTCCTCACGCACCTCCCAGGGTCAACTCTCACATTATTCACTACCTGACTTCATATACATCCTCAACTCCATCACATGCCATTGGTATTGGTATCTCCCATGATTTTGTTCATTTCATGTCGATTCTTCCACATTCAACCCTAACCCTAAATTCATTCAACCACTTTCTCCAAGAACTTGACCTTATGTGACTTGACATTCCCCATGACCTTTGGTATTCTCTCAAGCCATGCATCTAGTGTAGTGGTATACATATATAATTTGTTTTAGGTATCATTCGCTTCTATACATCTATCATTTTTTGGAGAGCTTGTGCCAACGACATGAACTAGAGACTTTTTTTCTAAATGGATGTCCTTATAAGCTAATTTTTCATGCCTTTACATAGTCAATGGTATTATCGGTTGATTCCATGGTATGCTTTGTGTGATTCACATTCAAACATCATTTGTCCGGATGTTGGCCCGACTTTGAGGTTGTTCAATTTCAAAACATGTGTCTTAAAACAATCTCTAGTAGCTAATTTCAAGTTCTCTTATCCATCATAATAGCGTGCTAACATGCGAAGCAATTATGAAGAAATAAAATAAATTTCATTCCCCAACCTGAGATTTTTCCTTGATGTGAAATACCTACAACTAGAAATCCATCAACCTCCTAAAATTCGTCGACCTCTTGTACTCTCTTGGAACAATTATTGGTCTACATTCATTGGTGCAGTCGACCCCCTACACCTCTTATATGACTCGAATCCTATAATCATTTGCCGCTTATGTGACTCAATTTATTATGGTTGCTTTTTCCCATCGACTTGGTTGTGGAGAGTACAACTTGAGTATTTGTTTTTGGTGACCACAATGAACTGATATCCATGGTGTTGTGAGTGTGGATGGAAATTAGATACCTAGAGGAGGTATAAATGGTGCAAAGACTATTAACCATTGCCATCACCTTCACTATCTAGGAACTCACTTGGTTCCATATTTTACTTTCATCAATGCAGTCTAATTATGTTATTGATGTAGCGGAAACGTAGTATTGTTGATATAGTAGCATTGTATTATTGGTGAAATAGAACAATATTTTCTAACGTGTGTGTGAATACAATAGAATACAACTCATTTTCTTGCATCTCCCCTATGGGGCTTCCAGTACTCCTTTTTTCTGGAAAACATAGAGGAAATAAGAGAAGACACATAAATAAGAATCTTATAGGCAGGGAGGGTTGGCATAATCCCCGAGAAAAATCCAACCTTCATTGTACCCACTGCATAATGAATGGGTCACATAAAGCCTTTGACTACAAAGTTCCATGGAAGAAGATCAAAGAAGACATAGATAGAACCTCATACTTGGTGGAAGATAAAGTGCCTATACTATATGTTGTTTCCTATTGCAATATAGGAGTAACTGAATATCTATTTAATAATTCATTTTCTTCTTCTATTTAATAATTCATTTTCTTCTTAGGGATATGCATCGCTTCTTGACACAAGCGCGACCTCTCACATGACCTTTCGAAGAGATTACTTTGAAAAATTTGATGAAAATGTAGATGGTGTAGTGTATTTTGTAGACAGATCTAGTCTCAAGCCCTCGAGAATGGTCACCATTAGGCTTAAGTTTCCTAGACTCTAGGATTTTATTCTGCATAATGTACTCTATCTTCTAGAGCTACAAAGAAACGCGGTGTCCCTTGTGCACATTAGACAACAAGGCCACTCTATTCATATGATCGGTGGAAAAGTTGAGATAAGGAAGGATCTCAAAAACATGCTTTCTATGAATGGAATGGAATATGGAAGAATTTTGAATTTGAATGGGACATCTTCCCAAACACACGCTATTGCATACCTCTCTCATTATGACTCAAGTATAATTCCATCTAGTCTTTTGTGGCATGCTATATTTGGCCATATTAACTATGATAATCTTTGTTTTTTGAGAAAGATTGTTGTTTCTAGTATTCCCAACATTCCTAGAAAACTGAAACAATTTAATGCTTGTATTCTTGTAAATAATAGAAAACAACCTTTCCATGATTCCACTTCCACGGCATGTAGAAAACGTGACCTGATTCATTTTGATCTGTGCAACCCTATGCATGTTCCTTCTACAAATGGAAACAAATATATCATGAATTTTATTGATGATTACACCAAAATGTGTTGGGTATATTTGTTGAAAGACAAATCACAAGATTTTGAAACATTTAAAAAAAGTTCATGTATGGATTCAAAATGAATCTCAGTATCGTATTGGATCTCCTGGCACTGATAATGGAAGAGAATATACATCTAATGAATTTGAAATATACCTTTTCTAACATGGGATCAAACATGAAACCATAGTTCCATACAATCCCCAACAAAATGGCGTGGAGGAACAAATGAACATGACTCTTCTAAATATGGTCCGTTGCATGATGTTTTTCAAGAATGTTAAATTGTTTTTTTGGGATGATGCAGTTCTATGTGTAGTTTATGACAAAACAAGTTTCCATCTCATTCTCTTAAAAACAAGAATCCATATGAAATGTGGTATTACCATATTCCTTCGGTGAGGCATCTCAAGTTCTTTGGTTCCACCTCCAATGCCATGATTCCAAAGGAGCAAAGAATCAAGTTTGATGCAAGGAGTCAAAAGTGCATCTTCTTGGGGTACTCAAATACCACCAAGGGGTATATTTTTTATGATGAGACAAACAAGAATTTCATCCTCTCCAGCGATGTGATGTTTCTTGAATCCAACAAGAAATAAGAAACTATTGAGAGACAACTTGACCATCTCATGTAAATACATACCATGAATTTGATGATGAAATTCCACATCTTGAAGGGGGGATCCCTATCTTGGGTCAATCTCTGGAATCTTCTTTTGAAGCACCATAATCCCCTCATGAAGATTTTTTTTCCAATTCATTAAAACCTGAAGTTCAATTGGATTATTTGATCAAGAAGATTGAAAATTTGAGGCTTGATGAGAACTCAACACCATCCCAATCAGTTGAGCAACCTAGACCATCTCAGAAAGGTCCACCAAAATGGCTCACAAAAACACTTGAAAGTGTTAATGTTGATGAGGTCGGAAAGACAGGAACCAGATTGTCCTCAAAACAAGATGGAGGTAATGTAGATAATTCAAGCTCGGGTGATGTAGAAGATATGAATATTTCATATGATTGTGAGTTGAATTTATCTACTAACCATGAACCAAATTCCTTTAAAGACACCACTTCTCATGATGAATGGAAGAATCCATGAAGAAGGAATATGATGCTCTCATCTATAATGGGACATGGAATTTGATGGAGCCTCCATATGGAACCAAATTCATTGGATGCAAGTGGGTATTCAAGAACAAGTAAAGATTAGATGGCTCACTTGACAAGCACAAAGCAAGGCTCATGGAAAAAATGTTTTCACATAAAGAAGGTTTCGATTAAGAGGAGACTTTTTCCCCCAAATAAAAATGGGATACCATGTGCACTCTATTTTCCATGGTAGCATAGAATGGATGGAAAATTCATCAAAAGGATGTGAAGATTGTTTTCTTCAAAGGAGACTTGAAAGAGAATTTGTCCATGTCTCAACCAGAAGGATTTATTGTGAAGGGACTATAACATTAGGTGTGAAATCTCATCAAATCCGTGTATGGATTGAAACAAGAACCACGAGCATGGTATGCAAATTTAATAGAGCATCTTCTGAAATTAAACTTCAAGCATTTCAATCTTGACAATGCAACTTTGTTTTTCAAGAAATTTGGAAAAATAGTAATATATCTTGTGGTATATGTAGATGATTTGTTCATAATAGGGAACAATGAGAACTACATTGCATCTATAAAGAAATATTTGAAGAAAGGATTTGAGATGACGGATTTGGGACATTTTCACTACTATTTGGGCATTGAAGTGATTCAAAATCCAAAGTATATATTCATCTCCCAGAAGAAGTACGTTGGAGAACTGTTGAACAAGTTTGGCATGGATGAGTGCAATCTTGTTTCTACTCCAATGGAATAGAACTTGAATCTCACATCAAAATAAGAGAATGAATTTGAGGATGAAACCAAGTATAGACATCTTGTGGGAAGTCTTATCTATCTTACTACCAGACCAGATATTTCATTTTTTATTGACAATATTTCCAGGTTCATACAGAAGCCTTATTAAGGACATTGGTCTTCTACAAAGAGAGTTTCAAAATACTTAAAAGGAACTCAAGATTTTGGACTCAAGTACTCTAAGGTAGATGACTTCAACCTGGTCGGATATTCTAATTTAGAATTTGATGGGGATAAGGAAATGGAGTATCAACTTCAGGTTATCTCATGAGTCCTGGATCAACAACTGTCTCTTGGGGATCACGCAAATAATCAGTTCCTGCATATTCCACACCAAAGGTAGAATATGTGGCATTTGTAGAAGCAATGAAGGAGATTGTGTGGCCGAGGAAAATACTCAAACATTTGTAGGAGAAACAAGTGAATTCTACTCCTCTTCTAGTTGAAAATACTTCTACAATCAAGTTGTCTAAGAATCCCAGATTCCATTGATATAACCAAGCACATCAACAAAAATTATCAATTGATTCGATACCATGTAGAGGCCAAGACTATTCACTTAAGACATTGTTCCTCAAATGAGAAAATTGCAAACATCTTCACCAAAGTGCTTGGAAGAGAAAAAATTAAGAAGTTCAAAATGATGCTTGTACTCACACACATCCCTTTGGATTAAGGGGGGAAATGTTGGACACGTAATCTTTTTTTGTTACGTTACTTGAAACTGTATGTAAATATGAAGAGGCATAGGTGATAGGAACGGTCACCCAATTGGGACGACCAAGAGTCATATACTCTTGTATATATTTACCTATCATACTAATGAAAAGATAATGAAGTGTGTAGTTATTTTTTTCCATCCCTGCCCTGACACTCTATTATTTAGGTTATTTTTCTATGGGATACATAAATCATTTGTTGATGAAACTACAGAGATAGATAGAATCAACTATGAAGATTCCAAATATACAGTTTTCTTTTAAAATTAATAATGTTTACTATTTTTCATCTATTTTTGTCTTCGCATATATCAAAATCCTAGAATACATACCTCTTTTATTTTTGTTATAATTTTTTGTTGGATTAACCTTTTCTAAAATGAGATATGTGTCGTACTAGAAGAGAATGGTAGCTACAATATAAATATTAAATCATTTCATAATGTTAATACCCTTGTAGGCTTCATGAACGAAAGGAGTTGTAATTTCAAGGATATATTGACTTTCATCATTTTCAAAAAAAAATAAATTAATATTATAAATTTTCAAAAAAATACACCACACTAGAACAATTTATTCTACAATAGACAAGTTTTTGGAATGAAATTTCATCATTAATGTACTCAACACCTACACAAATGTAGACATATGCGTTATATTTAGTTGGAAAAATAAGATACCACTGTTAGAAAAAAATCAAATTTCACATAATTATTCACAATTTCTATGAATAAAAGTTGTATATATTTGGAAATCTAATTCAATTTCCTATGTTTCATATTTTTACACCATATTCAAATTCATTGTAAGGGTACCTTGAATAATCCCTCCAAGTTAAGAGATTTTTGTTTTTCCATGTTTGCATTGTCACTAACACATCATGAGAGACTATCGTTAGCTTGCACATGCCCATACATTATGTTCTTGTCCCTTCACAACAAATCCTTCTGGTTGAGACATGAAAAATTCTCTTTCAAGTATCCATTCAAGAAAACAATCTTCATATCCATTTAATGAATTTTCCATCCATTATGTGCTACTATGGAAAATAGAGTATCGATGGTATCCCATTTTGTTGTTGGGGGGGGGNTTTTCCATGATCCTTGATTTGTGCTTTTCAAGTGATCCATCTGATATATACTTGTTTTTTAATACCCACTTGCAGCTGACTGGCTTGGTTTCGAATGGAGAATCCACCAACTTCCATGCCCCATTCTTAGTGAGAGCATCATATTCATTTTTCATGAATTCTTTCCTTTCATCATGATAATTGGCTTCTTCAAAGGAAGTTGGTTCAAGGTTAGTAGATAAATTCAACTCACAATCATATTAAACATCCATGTCACATACATCACCCGAGTTTGAATTATCTACATTACCTCCATCTTGTCTTGAGGAAATTTTGGTTCATGTCCTTCTGACCTCATTAGGATGAACACTTTCAAGTATTTATGTGAGCCATTTTCACAAACCTTTGTGATATTGTCCATGTTTCTTAGTTGATTGAGATGGTGTTGAGTTCTCATCAATCCTCGGCATTTTAATCCTCTCATTCACATCATCCAAATGAACTTCAAGTTCTGAAGAAGTGGTGGGAACTTCTTCATGTGGGGAAGCTTCAAACAAAGATTCCAAAGATTGACCCAAGATAGGTATCCCCCCCTTAAAGACGTGGAATCTCATCATCAAATTCATGATATGTCTTTACATGAATAAATTTGTTCAGATGATCAAGTTTCCTCTCAATAGTTTCATCTTTATTGTAGGATTCAAGAAATATTACTTCTCTAGAAATGATCAATTTCTTGTTTGTCTCAATGTAAAGATGATACCCGATTGGTGGTATTTGAGTACCCCAAGAAGATGCACTTATGACTCCTTTCATCAAGCTTGCTTCTTTTCTCCTAAGAAATCAAGGCATAGCAGGTGGAACCAAAGACCCTAAGATGCCTTACTAAAGTAATATGGCCATACCACTTTTCATATGGAGTCTTGTTTTTAAGAAGTGCATGACATGGACACATGTTTTTGACATATACTACACATAGAGCTAAATCATCCCAAAACATCAATGTAACATTCTTGAAAAACATCATGGAACGAACCATATTTAGGAGTGTCATGTTCATTCATTCAGCCACACCATTTTGTTGGGGATTATATGGAACTATGGTTTAATGTTTGATCACAGGTTGGCGAAGGTAGATTTCAAATTCATTAGATAGACCTTCCATTATCAGTTATAAGAGAGCCAATACAAGATTGATCTTCATTTTGAAGCCATACATGAAAATTTTAAAGTTTTCAAAAGCTTGTGATTTATCTTTCAGGAAGTACACCCAACACATTCTAGTGTAATCATCAATAAAAAATGATTACACTAGATAAAGTGGATCTAATTTATCTAAGAAGAGAATACATTAATTCACTAAAATATAAAGGATTGTATGAATAAAATATTTAAAAGATGAAATGGAGATGTAGTTTGTAGTTGTCACCATTAGAAAAATATCACTTCAAATAAAACAAATGTAACATTTTCTTTCATTATCTATATATCGAACTTAAATATATACAATTTATATATATGCTTCAAATATGAATATTGAATCACAATGATTTCAACATCTATATGTATTAGTATAATTGATGAAAATTGCAAGTGAAAATAAGTGAATTAGTGGACGAACTCAACTTTCCTTTTGGTGAAATTATTTCCCAAATTTAGTTGGAAATTTTCTATAAGTTATAATTCTACTTGATTGATGGAACTTTGACCATGGAATGTTGTCCTTAATAGTTAAATGAGTAGATCAAGATGGAACTTTGCATAGATTAAAAAAAAACTTATAAAAAGGTTGAGTTTCACCACTTATCAACTCAATGCTCACAAATCATAATACAATAAATATTGAGATGCATTGTGTTCATCATCATTGTGCACGTGATGAAGATAGTTATAAGGCACATCTAATTCATCTACCAAAAAAAATGGTGTAGGGTGAAATCATGAAAATGGGTTACACTTTTGCTTGTTTTATGAGAAAAAAAATTGTATTTTCACAAGTTATTCAACTTCCGGCATACAAAAGTATTTTTTTTATTTAGAGATTCACTTTATAGTAAACAAAAAACTTGTGAATTTCTTTTTAGCTTTCCAATGACTATTGTTCAAAGTTTTTTTATCACGATTTGATATGTCAGTTTGACAATTGTTTAACAATATGTTCCTTAAACATGAAAGGAATGATAGTGAGTTACTTTTTCCTACAAGAATGTATTTATTATTAAAATTATGTTTTTAAGAAACAAAATATATTGAAACAATCTACAGAGACTCTATTTTATTATGACTATAATTTTGAATCTAACGGATGAATATTATAATTTCTAGAATTTTTTTAAGTTGACCAAGCTGAAAACGTTGCACATTTTAAAAACATGTTTTTCTACACCTTGTATCTATCTTAATTTTTACTTAAAACTAAAATCTAAATATACCCTTTCGAAAAGAATAGTTTAAGGATTATGAATATATTTGTTTCCAAATTTTTCACTGTATATTTTTAGAGATATCGATATTTCATTTCACCAAATCATAATGTCTGCTAAAAATATTATGTAGTGTTTTTTTTTTAATTAAATAAAATTAGATAAAAATAAAGAAAATGAAAACAAATTATAGGAATTGAAAGTAGATTGAATTTTGGAAATGCTGGTGTCATTTTTGAAACCAAATTCTCAGTATTTGCAGGAGTCTGCAACCTCCGAAGTTTAGGTAAGCTTGGGGAAATTCTCTGGTTTTTGTTTTCAGTCCCAATTTCATGTTTTCCGCTGAAATAATCTTACGGCCGAAAAACTATTATTTCGGCTGAAAGACTAAAATCTAACGAAAGCCGTCAAAACTAGATGGTTTCCAAGGTTTTTAGCCCAAAAAAACTTCTTTTGGCCGAAAGGTTGTTTAGCGAATTTCGTCAGTCGGAAAAAATGAAAAGACACATCATATCGCGTTGTATAATTTCATTTCGGGCCAAATTGTATAAATAGGCTTTCGGATGAACACATTTAACACAATTCATCGGATGGACAGACAGATATGAGCTCGGGGATAGGGATTTCAAAGCATTTCTATTACTGCTTGCAGTTGTATTCTTTTCTTTCTTTATTTCTTCCCTCTGTTCCATAGGCTTAATCGGAGGATCGATATCGATACATGATGGTTTTCTAGAGCACTTAAACAAAGTTTCGAATCATCTTTTTGGTTTTTTTTTAATAAGGTAATTTATGTTTGTTCAAGTTTTTATTGGAATAACAATTTATATGTTGAAAGATAAATGTTGGGCATTTTTTCAAGGTGAAGTCTTTGTTGAACTTATATTTTACAGATAACTATAAAATTCAAGGGAAACAAAAGTTTGCACAAGAGAAAATTTGATCGCACTCGAGATGATACTTGCCAAATCAAACAAAGGAAAGAGATTTATTGGAGAAAGAAATAAGAACGTGCAAATATTGAAGAACGATACGATGATCATGTCAATAGAGATTATCGACAAGAAGAAGTTCAACCAGGTATGCATGCACATATGATGATCGAGCACACGACACACATTAGGACTGTATTCAAAAAGTGCATAATTCAAAGTATAGAATTGTAACATCCTACTCTGGCGCACTTACCAAACTTATTTTTTGAGGACACTTGCTTGCAAGTGATCTGGATTTTTATGATGATAAAACTTTTTTCATTATGATGCGTTAAGTTATATGATAGGATATTTTTACTACCTTGATGTAGACAGGTGCTGCTGACTCAGTTCCTTTGAGTGTGCAGGGTTTCGGAGCTTGAGGATGCAGAGGCATCGGTGGAACTCCCTTGGACTCCAGATTGAGTCAGGGAGTGGGGTATTTGAGTTGTTTCATTTACGGTGATATTGTTTTGATTTGATGATATGCTATTGATTTTATGATGTGTTGTTGACATGAT
>ML800023.1:66784-93563 GCA_009831015.1 Picea engelmannii
AGTGATTAAAAGCATGAGAGGGGATCTAGGAACCCTAGGAGAAATTTAAGGAGCGATTTTGGGGGAGTGAGGGAATTTAGTCTTTTAATTATTAAAAATAATTTAATTATTGGAGAACCCTAGGGATGAGTGACACTTGGACGGCGGAGACTGTTTAGAGGTTGTTCATTAAAAATTAATTAATTGATAATTAGGAAAGTAAGTGGGTCTCATTTTCCTATAAAAGAAAGGGAAAGGAAGGCAAAAAGAAGGATCGGTGAGCGTAACGTTACGATGCCGAATTGTGGTTTGACGGATTTCTTGTGAGGAGTTGGGTTTATCTCAGTTGTGTTGGAGTGGTAGCTCAGCCGTGGAGGCGAGCTGAGACGCTAGTCTATATCTAGTTCTTGTGTGGCCCCTTTGCGGCTCGGGGGGCTAAGGGGGAAGCAGAGTACCCCTATCGTTTGGCTGGAAGGTACCGGTGAGCCTTTTGCGGTCGGCGAGCGGGAGCGGAAAGGAGCGCGGGACACGGCATGGAGCGTGGGACGTCTCCGAAGCGGGCGAGTGGCTAAGGTATGATTTTAATTCTGGCAAAATTGTTTAAAAAGGGCTAGTGAAATTGTTTCTGATATCTCGCTGAAAAGAAAAAAAAAAAAAAAAAAACTTGTTCCTGGCAAATTGTTTTATAAATGGTTAACGTCAAATGGGTTCTGGCGATTCGTCTTATTTAAATGGTTACTGAACAAAAATTTGTTTATCTCTGGAATACCTCCTTCTACTCATTTTTACTTCTGGCATTGTTTACCTTCCGACAATTCGTTTGGCCTGGCAGTTCTTTTCCTCTTGGCAATTCGTTCATGTCTGGAAATGCATTTTAATTTTTGGTCTGCATTTAAACCTCTATTGGCAACCCGGAATGTATCTGCGTTGAATGGATCTGCATAGTGAATTTAACATGGCCTTCTTCTCTCTCTGTTTTGTTTCCTCTGCGTTTTAGACAACTTTTCAAATTGATCGCAACTTCAAATTTTTTTTCTATGATAGCTGCGCGCCCTTTTCTAGCTCATTTTCAATCTGTTGCATTTGGGCGCACTTTTGATCTGCGTTTAAGGGTTTAGAAAGTCTGTGTTTTTCTGAATACATTGGGGCATTTTAAAGGACCCTCCTGGTAAAGTTTGGGTGTCTCTTTTAATCGGCGTTTCCAATGATTGATGGTCTGCGTCTTGCTGCTATCCTGGGCGTGTTTTTTTTGGGGGCTTTCATTGCATTGTGCTGACGTAGAAGGGTCTGCGTTGATCATAATTCGTTCAGCTTGGGCGTGAACACCACAACTGCGTTTTCCTATTTTTGACCGCATTGATTATGTGATCCTGTATCACTATCCAAGGACGAACTGTAACTCCGAATTTACTCCGATCCTTAGTATCGCTGGTTGTGTTGCTGTCCATATCTTTCTCCCGGTTGACAGTCCCCTTTAATTTCGCCTCTTGCATGCTTGGTTGGCGATCCCATTGCACTGTCTACACCGTTTTTTTTTATTTTGAGGGCCTCTCTTGGACGTCGGTCTGTAGTTGCGGATCCATATTATCAGGTGGCTCACTGTTGGAGCGTCGTCCTCAGTTTTCACTCTGTTGTTTTCCTGTGGTCTTCGATGACAAACTTGAATTGCCAGTCGATACTACCAATAACTATGAAAATGTTGTAGCAACAATGTTTGTAATGTTTGTTGTCACCGCGCGTTACCATCCGCCAAATACCTTACCTCTCGACAGCCTGGGTAGTCGAATATAAGTGTGTTTTTACCCATGCATGACAACATCTCCCTTAACATTTGTGTGCCTGTAGGTAGTGTTTTGCATTAAAGTAGGCATTGATAATGGCTGATTTCTCGACCTGCTAATTCGATATTGAATGAGTGGTAGCTCCAGCTGTCTGAATATTGAATTAATAGCAGAAGGGTTTTGTATTGTTTAAAGAGAAAAATATTGGTAAACGGACATGAACCTGATAATATAGTTATGCGGTCCTTTATTTAATAAAAGTTTGTTTTTTTCTATTTTACCGAAATAATTTCTAAATGAATGCGTGTTGTGATTCTTTTCTTTTATATTCGATTTTGGAACTGATTCATGCGTTCAACAGTTGATTAATGGATTTTTCATCTTTCTAAAGAATGAGTAAGGCATTGTATATTTTCTTACGCGTAGGTATAGAGGTGAATCTCTCAAATTTATAATGCTTCTTTCATTTCTAATCAAGGAATAAATAGAAAAAGATCACTTCGGAATGTATTCCAGGTTATATCCTTTTTATTTACTCCTTCCTCTAATTCAAGGAAAATATACATTTGTTGACATTGAATGGTGTAATTACATCCACCGTTAGGGTACCCCTTGGAACTTTGCTAGCGCTGGGTGTAACTTTCATCATCTGTCGGACAAAAGTTAAGATTCCCCCGTAATTACTTGCCAGGAATTCCTGAGATTTTGTCAGGTTGTCTTGACTAAATGGGCAGAACCTTGAAGGCGTTAATGTCACCGATATTCTGAGGTTATTTCTTTACATTGGCATCTTCGAATCTCTGTTATCTTAATTTTCTCCTTAATAGTGATAGTTATCATTCCAGATAGCGCCCTTTTTAATATAGTCATTTAAATTTTATCGTTCTAATGATTGCCATTTTTTTTTCCTTATGACATATTTGGTTAATTCCAAGGGTTGATGTTACCTATCATTATGAAGCTGGTCTATATACTGACTCCTTTAATTAATCGTTATCTAAATTGTTGGAAATAGGAACATTAATAGCTGGCAATTCCATTCTTGCCCTTTTTAATTAGTAATATTTTAACTTTAAATATTCTATAGAATGCCATCATAATTAGGACGTATGTTGATATTCTCAAATTTAATGTTCCTATATTTATGATGATTATTACCAAACATTGACATAATTAATGGTTATCTTGAATTAATGTCTTTATTAATAGTGAGAGTTGTCCCTTCCAAATATAGCCCTTAAGTATTGTCATGTTAAATTTTAGTATTTTATGATTGCCATTTAAAATTATGAATATGTTAACTTTTAGTATTTTAAGATTGCCATTTAAAATTATGATGTTCTAGGTTACTTCCAATTATGATGACACTTATGAATATGTTAAATTTTAGTATTTTAAGATTGCCATTTAAAATTATGATGTTCTAGGTTACTTCCAATTATGATGACACTTATGAATGTGATGGTATTTACATTATCATTGAGGTTGATTTTAATGACATTGCACAGAAGGCTCCTCATGTTGAAATTAAATTTTTTTATCTTGTCAAGATCATTATAATTTTGGTATTCGTAGCATACATCATGTATTATAATTGTAATATCATGGTTCGGAAGGGTGATATAAATGAAAGATGGTTAAGATTTTATGACAGCGTTATCGTAAGTTTTATAATTGTTAAAAACAAGGATGGTGCCATAACCTTAACTTACTTGCAATAAATTACTCCGAGTTAGTAAATTAAGGTGGTGGTTCATTTAACCAGTGTCGAACTTGGGTTTCATTGTCGGAGTCCTTTAGTCACGCGCCTTCCGTAAGGGGTGCAATCGTACTTTTTGTTTTTGACGTACTTGATTTTATTCTTTTGGTTGCTTGTGTCGGGCGGGATGTAGACACCTCCATGTTCCTCAGAACAGTCGCCGGCCCTGAGACCTTAAATGGTTAAAATCGATGGGAACCTGGGCTTGAGCGTTGATTATGTGTCTTGGAGGTCCTAACCTTGCAGGGTAGGACGGGCGGGTGGTCAGTTTTACTTTTGTCGCTAAATGTAGGCGTTGTGCACTTTTTCCTATGGTCGTATTTTCTCTGTTGTTACTCGTCGTATTCCCTTTGTCTTCTTGCGATGAACACTGTGGTCGCGTCTTGTTGGTTGTCAAGGGGCGACGTAGAGTCAAGTGTGTTGTTACTCCTACACGCGCGCACACACCTTAAACACAAAATAAAAAAAATAAAAAATAAAAAGTAAAAAAAAAATTCACCTGTATACTAGATTGGTTGTCGTAACAAGGCGGTTCATTACAAGAATTCAAATTTAAAATATTGTAAATAATACAATTGATTGTAATTACAATTTGATGTTTTTCAAAAAACATAAATAGATTTGTCTCATAATGTCGAAGAAGACGTTGAAACTGAAATTGAAGCAGAAGGCGTTGAAACCGAAATTGAAGCAGAAGACGTTGAAACTGAAATTGAAGAAGAAGACGAATCACCTATAGGTATGTACATAAATTTAGATAATACAAGATGAACACTCAGGTATATATAATTTAGTGAATTTTTGTTCGGGTTATGTTTTTTAATATAAACTTTAAATTGAAATATGGAGGAGAATCTATCAACATTGATGATGAAATATTAGAAAATGTTGATACTGACAAATTTGGGAAGAAAAAAGCTAAGCGTTATATAAGATATTGAACTAAGAATATGTATAATACTTTTTTCAAAGATGAATCAGTAACAATACAAGATCAACTTTTACTTTGTCTAATGAAGTCAATAAAGTTAAAAGAAGCTACAACATTATTGGGTATTCAAAATTCAACAAAGGATACAAAGGTGAAACATAATGTCTTTAACAATATAACTAGTGTATTAAAAGATTTTGGAAAATCTCAAAAAGAAGATGTTTGTGTTGCACGTAGAGTAATACTAACAACAGTTGTTTCATCTAGCAATATAAAAGATCGTTTGACATGACACATGACAAAAATAATGGGAACGTCAAGAAAAAAATTGCACAAACATAAAAAAATTTGATTGCAAATAGATGTAAATGATGAATTGGTTTGTTGGACAATGATTTCTAGACAACCCTACAAAGATAGACTTGTAGAAAATGTTAAATAATTGGCCTGTAACTATTGGTTGGAAGAATCTCGTGTTTCACGACATACAAGGGATGTGTTGCGACGAAGAATGGCACGAAAACAATATGAATAACATCTAAAATATATATTTCCAATGACACAAGGAGATTTGTTCAATAAGTTCAAAGAAGAGAACAAAGAAAATGAAAACAAATTATAGGAATTGAAATTAGATTCAATTTTGAAAATGTTGGTGTCATTTTCGAAACCAAAATCTCAGTATTTGCAGGAGTCTGCAACCTCCGAAGTTCACGTAAGATTGGGGAAATTCTCTAGTTTTTATTTTCAGTCCCAATTTCATGTTTTCGGCCGAAATACTCTTATGAATGAAAACCTATTATTTCGGTCGAAAGACTAAAATCTAACGGAAACCGTCAAAACTAAATAGTTTCCAAGGTTTTCAGCTGAAAGGTTGTTTAGCGAATTTCATCAGTCGGAAAAAATGAAAAGACATGTCGTATCATGTCGTATCGTTTCATTTCGGGACAAATTGTATAAATAGGATTTCGGACGAACAAATTTAACACAAATCATCAGATGGACAGACAGATATGAGCTCGAGGATAGGGATTTCAAAGCATTTCTATTACTGATTGCAATTGTATTCTTTTCTTTCTTTATTTCTTCCCTCTGTTCCACAGGCTTAATCGAAGGATCGATATCAATACATGATGGTTTTCTAGAGCACTTAAACAAAGTTTCGAATCATCTTTTTGGTTTTTTTGAATAAGGTAATTTATGTTTGTTCAAGTTTTTATTGGAATAACAATTTATATGTTGAAAGATAAATGTTGAGCATTTTTTCAAGGTGAATTCTTTATTGAACACATCTTTTACAGAGAATTATAAAATTCATGGGAAACAAAAGTTTGCACAAGAGAAAATTTAATCGCACTTGAGATGATACTCACCAAATCGAATAAAGGAAAGAGATTTATTGGAGAAAGAAATAAGAACGTGCAAATATTGAAGAAAGAAATGATGATAATGTCAATAGAGATTATCAACAAGAATAAGTTCAACCAGGTATGCATGCACATATGATGATCGAGCACACAACACACATTGGGACTGTATTTAGAAAGTACATAATTCAAAGTATAGAATTCAAATTTAAAATATTGTAAATAATATAATTGATTGTAATTACAATTTGATGTTTTTCAAAAAACATAAATAGATTTGTTTCATAATGTCAAAGAAGACGTTGAAACCGAAATTGAAGCAGAAGATGAATCACCTATAGGTATGTACACGTAAATTTAGATAATACAAGATGAACACTCAAGTATACATAATTTAGTGAATTTGTGTTCGGGTTATGTTTTTTAATATAAACTTTAAATTGAAATATGGAGGAGAATCTATCAACATTGATGATTAAATATTAGAAAATGTTGATACTGACAAATTTGGGAAGAAAAAAGCTAAGCATTATATAAGATATTGAACTAAAAATATGTATAATACTTTTTTCAAAGATGAATCAGTAATAGTACAAGCTCAACTTTTACTTTGTCTAATGAAGTCAATAAAGTTAAAAGAAGCTACATCATTATTGGGTATTCAAAATTCGACAAAGGATACAAAGGTGAAACATAATGTCTTTAACAATATAACTAGTGTATTAAAATATTTTGGAAAATCTCGAAAAAAAAATCTCTGTGTTGCACGTACAACGATACAAACAACAGTTGTTTCATCTAGAAATATAAAAGATTGTTTGACATGACACACGGAAAAAACGATGGGAACATCAAGAAAACAATTGCACAAACATAAAAAAATTCGATTGCAAATAGATGTAAATGATGAATTGGCTTGTTGGACAGTGATTTCTAGACAACCCTACAACGATAGAATTGTAGAAAATGTTAAAGAATTGGCCCGTAATTGTTGGTTGGAAGAATCTCGTGTTTCACCACATACAAGGGATGTGTTGCGATGAAGAATAGCACAAAAACAATATGAAGAACATCCAAAACATATATTGTCAATGACGCAAATAGAGTTGTTCAATAAGTTCAAAGAAGAGCACAAATAAGTTAAAATTTCCATCAATACATTTGTGCAACAAAAACCATGGTTTGTTAGACCCACCACTATCTGTGACACTTGTTGTTATCGTTATCATGTGGAATTTGAGTTGTATTATGACACTTTTTTGGATTTTGGTAAAACTTTATTGACAGGTTCACCCCTTCCTTCCACATTCTGTGTTTTTATATCTGAAATTCTATGTGAAAGAGAAGATGATGATTTATTTTACAAAAAACAATGTTATGGTGGAAAGAAATGTGATCGTTGTGGAAATCTAAGTTTGTTTCATTCAAAGTATCATATTGATATGAATGATCAATCATTTTCTAATATAAGATTCAATTGGAAGAGATATGAATATATGAGAAGCATGGCTCCACATTCTTCAAATGTTATTTTCAAAAGGATTGATTTGAAGGTAGATAAAATTTGTGTGATAGAATTTTTGAAGAAGTTTGAGGAAGAAATCTAAATACACCAAGAATTCACATAGAGATCGATGGCAAGATCTACAATTCAAACAATCCCATGAAGTGGTTCCCCCAGGGACAATTTTTTCTGTAGTTGATTTTGCAGAGAATTGCACATTCATTGCACAAAAATAAATATAGAGCGAATATTATCATTCTGATCAAGTCACGATATTTGTCCACATTTTATATAGACATGCTCAATGGAGTCTTGATAACATAGAAATCACCAACGACAGTCGACATGTTATTAAAGAATATCACTTTTATATAAGTGATGATCGAGCACACGACACACATTATGTACAACATTGTTTTGATAAATTTTATGATTCATTGAAAGAATGCGAAATCAGATTCGATCGACATTGGATATGGTCAAATGGGTGTGTGGGTCAGTTCAAATCTTCATGATCATTCTATTGTTTATGTCATCTTCATAAAACATTAAACATTACACATTGTTGGAATTTTTTTGAGACTGGTCATGGAAAAGGAGAGCACGACTGTGCAGGGGCATGTATAAAATGGGCACTTCGAAGGTATCATTTGAACCCTCATGCCGATCAATTTGAATCCGCTGAACAAGTTTTTGAATGGTGCAAAATGGATTTAAGCCATGAATATAATCCATTAAGGGATGTGCGCAGGTGTGTCTATATATAAATGTTACATGTGTGTACACAGGATATACAAATTTGAACGTGTTCAAATTTATATTCAATCTTCAATCATTTTCTTGAGAGATTTCAAGTTAACAAGTTCTTGTCTTGTGTAGGTTTTTTTGGTATGTTGGAATCGAAGATGTAAATAGATAAATCCCATATGACACTAGTAAAATACCTGAGACACAAAAAATACATTCAATTAAAGAAAAACGTTTTCAAAATGGATTTGCATTTGATAGAAGAAATGACTCTTGTTTTTGTTCAGTTTGCATAGAGGACACATAATCCATAGATATTTGTGAGAACAAAAATGTAGGATATGTTAAAGCTTGGAGACATACGGAACTTAATGTAAAAGGGAAAATTCCACTTGCAATCTCAGATAAGATGGAATCAAATGAAACTATAGTGTCAGTTGATGGTGATAGAGTTTATGATCTTGTTAGAAGGTAATTTTTATGTTTAAATTTTTTCAAATAACTTGTAGATGTACTTGTGTGAAAATCTAACACAAATTATTTGTTGTCCAATATATCCAATTATTTGCAGGAGATGTTTTTGTCATGGTTGCACCTGTAGACAACACTGAAAACGTGAAATATTATTTGATGTGATGCATGGAACAAAAGATGAGGCTATTAGAATATTTTGATGATAATGGTTTTATATATGAAAGAGGATCCATTGTATTGAAAGGATATTTTTTTCAAGAAACCCATAAAACCGATACTCATGTTCACTTTCAAGACTGCCAGTCAGATGTCACAAGTTTTCAATCTAGTCATTTGGTATGTGCAGCACGCATAAAGTTAATAGAAGTTCAATAAAAAAAAAAGTTAGAAAATGGAAAATGTCCAAAGTCGATCATGAACGAATAATTGAAGATGAAACACCATTACAGTGTTTTTAAACAAGTGGCACATGTACATTTCAGAATTTTTTATTTTTCATTGAAAGTAAATTCCAGATTTTGATGACTTGTTTTGACTATGTTCAAACATATTTCCAAATAGGATATTTATAAAAAGGGTATGTCTCACTATCATTAGGTCTCACTAGATGGTTTCAAGATGTGTTTTTTCAATCTAGTCCAAATATAAATGACTCTTGGCAATGAATATTTATTTCTCTTGTTATGAAATGAAGAACACGGAAAAATGCAAAACTTGGTGTGAATTACATAATCATGTTAATCATTGAGTTTTTGATTGAAATTTTTGTTTGAGGCCTTAACTAAGAGAGCATATATCTGGAAACCAAATCCAATATATGGCCATCCATACCCAAAGTAGTGTGGTTGGATGAAATACATTCCATTTTATTTTCCTTGCATCAACAAACAAAGGAATTGTCTCCTTGGGAAAATTGACATTCATAAATGCAAGGTGTCTAAGGGATTGAAAAAGGTGAAATTCAAAGTGAATATTGATCAGATGAATTTTAATAAAAAACCAAATCTACACAAGTAGGTCATTGATGTCTTACACAGAGATGTGACCAAGACTCATGACAATATGTAGGACATGTGAAGCATAGGGGGAGATTTAGTTACCCATTATCATTTGGTCTCACTAGATGGTTTCAAGATGTGTTTTTTCAATCTAGTCCAAATATAAATGACTCTTGGCAATGAATATTTCTTTCTCTTGTTATGAAATGAATAACACATAAAAATTCAAAACTTGGCGTGAATTACATAATCATGTTAATCATTGAGTTTTTGAAAGAAAATTTTGTTTGAGGTCGTAACTAAGGGAGAATATATCTGGGAATAAAATCAAATATAGGGACATCCATGCCCAAAGTAGTGTGGTTGGATGAAATACATTCCATGTCATTTTCCTTGCATCAACAATCAAAGGAATTGTCTCCTTGGGAAAATTGGCATTCATAAATGTAAGGTGTTTAAGGGATTGAGGAAATTCTTCCTTGTACACACAACAAACATACCATATGCATTCACTTGTTGAGAAGTGGTGCAATGGTATTCAAGTTTTATAGATCAAGGTATCTCATGGATGTTATTTATAATATGAGAATCACATCTAATAAGAACATCATTTCATGTGTAGGACTCTTTCAATATCCTCAATATTGAATAAACTTTATAATCTACTTGCATTATTAAAACCATAAAACCTTGATATTTATTTAATATCATAAAAATATTTTGAATACATTTTATAATCTAGATTCACATTATTAAAAACCTACATCTAATGTTTTCTAGCATCAAGTGCAAAAAGATTGAAAACAACATAACTTATGAAAGAGTTAATATAATTTAACGGTAAACAAGGCATTGTAAGATACTTTGTAAGCTAAACTTTGTAAGAAACTTATGATACTCTAATATTACATATCTAAAAATGGATTTATATATTGAATTCCTAAAGATTTGAAATTTTTATAAAATACAAAAAAATTGAATTAAAAAGTTGGAGAGATTGAAATTTTTATGATTTTTTTATAAAATACAAAATGTTTGGATTCCCTTATGTTTCAGTTTGGGATGCCTGCCAGAGTATCCAATTGGGAGTAATAGTGAGCTCATGAATTTTTGAGGATTTGTATGGGGCACAACTCATATTAGTCATCATATATCATAGCTTGGACTGACTCACTAACCTAAGGAATCTTAATAGCTTGGCTAATGACCATTACAAATTACCTAAAATAGAATCAATCTATGAATAGGTTTACTGATTATAGAAATACCAACATTAACAAAGCAATATAGATTTTCTATTCATAGAAAATATCTTGAATCTTAGTGTTGATTCTTAGTGTCAATGTTTTCTAGCAAACACTTTGAACCTAATCAATCTATGAATAGGTTGACTCATTATAGAAATACCAACATTAACAAAGTAATATAGATTTTATATTCATGGAAAATATCTTGAATCTTAGTGTTGATTCCTAGTGTAAATGTTTGCTAGCAAACACTTTGAACCTAGTTTTATTTGATCAATTCATTCTTAAGGAATTTGTCACTTGTGATTACTTCTTTTTAATAATATTTTTTTAAGACTCTTGTACACTACAAAATTGTGTTAATTATCTATATCAATTATTAAAAAAAATCTTTATATAGTTATTGAGCATAATTTTGAGAATTAACTCATCCTACAAATTTTTCTTAATAAATATTAATTATTTAATCGATTCTTAAGCTTGTTATTGAGTATAATTTTGAAATTTAGTTTATGTTATTTTAGGTTGCACATTTATGCAAATGAAACTACTTCCCAATATAGAAGGAAAGATACATAAGTTGAATCTAAGTGTAAAGCATATATATTCTCTTGGTCCACCTTTATTATATTTTTATTCTTTTAATCGAGTTTTTTTGTTTATTTTTTAAATATTATATATGTGCATTGATAGTTTTAACTTTCTTTTTTAAATAATTTTGAAGTTATTTGAATTTACCAAATTTAAGGGGTCCATATTGAGTTCAATAATATCTTTACATATTAATATCATGTAAATGAAATTCAAAGTTAGGCATGCCGATTCAATTTACATTGGGTTTATCCTAGGTATAACGTACAAGTTTATAAGGTACAAACTTGTGAGAAAATAAATTTTGTCTAGTTAAAAAGGATTGTGGGTATGATTAGTGTTTCAATTTTTATTTTTTTTGTTGAACACTTTATAGTGATGTAAATTTTCCTCTTAAATATGAAAATGAGGATAGAATCGATATCTAAGTTCATTATCTATATGGAATTTTGATATGTAAAGTGCAATATCTACTACTAATGTACATGAACTTCTTGCTAGATCGAGACTATCTAGGTTTGTGTAAATGGATATAGCATGGATTTACAAGTAATAATGATTGTACATGATTACACATTTAATAGTAATCAATTAATGAATTTGTTTTTCCATATAATCTATTGTACTTCCTTCTACACTCCTTTTTAAATTTCCACTATAAGGACTTCGAGGGAATGTTGTTTAGAATTGGAATATTAATATTTAGAGTTTGAAAGAACAAATTACAAATTTGGGATATACATTCTTCATTCCCATCCTTTATGGTTCTTCTAGTTGCATGTGTTATGAAGACTTCCACACTACTTTTGGGCTTCCTGTTTGTGTAGGAAAATTTACTCTCGGATTTGAATTTGTGTGAAATTTTATTCCTTTGATTATCATAGAGAATTTTGTAAACATGATCTATTGATTCATGTTACATGTTCACATAATAGATGTGGTACATATGTCTTCCATGTCAGTCATAGGTCATAGATGTGGCACATATTCACACTTGTGATAATTAGGAATTAATGGAACCATGTTTATTAGCATTCTCTTCATTTCTCCAAATTGTACATTCCTATGTATTTATTTCGAATTTGAATATAAATGCATCTAAGGAATATTTTATGGGATTTGAATATTAACATTAAAATTTTTAAAAAGAACAAATTACTAATTTTAAATGTAATTACTTTATAGTCATAGTTATTAAATTACTTTAATTGTTTAAATAATTTTTCTAAATTAATGGATTTCTTTGAGACACCTTTCTTGAGATGTTCATTCCTCATATCTCCTTCATCATTCTCATCCTTTATCTCACTTGTAATTGTGAATTCTATGAAGGCTTCAATTCTATATTTGTAAATTTTTTTATGTAGAACTTATTTTAGAGTTTGAATTTGAGTAAAATCTCATTATCTTACATATCCTAAAGGTTTATGTAGACACAATCTATTGATTTATAATTCTAATTAACTTGTATAAAATATGACTATGGTGTAATAAATAATATAATTTTTTTCAACAAAAAGTCATAAAAAAAGTACAATTTGTTAAATAAAAAAACTACCTTTAAATTTAAATAACAGAATGTGTATATGTTAAAAATTAACTACCTAATACAAAATTTATATCATGAATTTGCATATACAAAGTAACATTTAAATAATAGAATGTGTATATGTTAAAAATTAACTACCTAATAAAAAAATTATATCATGAATTATCTGCCACCCCATGGCATCACTTTTCAAAAGAGAGATGTAAAGACTGAATCAAGTTACATGATCAAACATTGAAGCAGAAAATTGAAATAGCATTTAACAGAACAGTCTATGTTGACAAGTTTTTTGTTTCAAGAAATCCAGATCAAATACATAATGACATTGAACTATCCGAATGCAAAACAACAACAAAGATAATTTAAATAAACCTTTAAACTGGAATGCACAGATCTATTACATTACTTTATTTATTTTGAATTTTCCTCTGATCATGTATTGCATTGAATTGAATATATATCAAGCTATCATAATATTGGCAAACTTTCCTTACAAACCAAATCAATAGACAAACCCTAAAACACTTGATCATGGCATAGTAAAACCCTTTATAAAACAGTTCCTAGATATTCTTAAGATGAGCTTCTAGACTTATTTTCGGCCTCAAATAGTAAATTGTCATAGAATATCTTACACAACTCTTAGCGAGTACGAAATTGGCACTTGTTGCGACGCCAACGGCTTGGCCACAGGGCTGGCCCCCCGCGGCCAAGTCACAGTCCATTGAACTATGACTTGGTCACGGGGGCCTAGCCCTATGGCCAAGACGTTGGCATGCCCATGGCTTGGCCACAGGGGCCGCCACCTAAACTAAATTTTAATTTAAAAATTAAAATTAAATTTGATATTACAAATTACATATTAAAATTAAAATTAAAAAAAAATTACAATTAAATACCTGAAGCTCGGCCCACCGAACGCCCACCAACACAACAACCCGACCGCCCACAGGAACACCGTCCAACACAACCTCTGCACCAACACTCACGAATGCTCACAAACACCCTACGTCTACACCAACACTCACAAACGCTCACAAACGCAGGAACGCTCACAATCACGCAGGAATGCTCACAAATGAAAAAAGGTTAGAAAAACATTAGAATACTGATGTGTGGTTGATATATAAACATTCTTTCAGCTGAAATAGTTTTCGGCCGAACAATCTTTCGACCGAAAGAATGTTTTGGTCAGAATATCTTTTGATCGAAAAAATATTGCCGGATGGAAAAAATTTGTCCAACTAAGTATTTACATGCAAATCGAGGATTTCGTCATTGTACCATTCAATTTGGTGTTCCACCTTTCGGCCGAAAAAAGTGTCTTTCAGCCAAAAAATAATATTAGTTCGGTCGAAAAAATGTTTTTCGGAATTTTGGAGATCAGATTGTCACGAAAGTGTTACCCACCTCTGTGATTTCACCCTGTAATGTTTTTAGAGTAATGTTATATGTTCATCTTGGTGATTTCTTAGTGAATCTTGACAATAGATATGTTGCATTAATTTTTTTGTGTTGGAATTATGAACTCCTACTTGTATTAGCTTAATTCATGATATTTGATCATACTAGAAGATTGTGGTTTGTTATTGTATGGCCATTGTGAGATAGATTTTGTCTATATACATGAGAAGTTTGTTTCTAAGCTTTAGGAGGTTGTTAGATCTAGTTGGATATGATATGTTCTCTCCAACTAGTTAGTTCCTATTTTAATCTGTATTTGAGATATCCGCTCAAAATTTTGTTAGTGTGCTAAGATAAAGTATCTATCTTAGGCCAAAGCTTTGTATTTATATTTGTATAATTATTTTTTGAATAGAACACTCAACATATTGGTGTGTGGAAACCATGTCTAGTGTGCCATTTCTCTACATGGTATCATAGCAAAGCTAGCACAAGCCGAAGAGGGGTGTGTTTCTAATCCTCTATACACATGTATGATTAGTGTAGGTGAGAATATATTTTTTATGAGTGAATGATATGTTGTGTCCATTATTTTGAGTATTACTATGGTTTTTCTATAGCACTCTGCTATGATTTGTTCATCCATCGATATGATCAATGTAAGGATGGATATGCAAATATGTTGTTGGAATTTGTGAAGAAACCCTCCCAATAAGAATCGATATAATGTTACATGTTAAGGGCGGAAACAATTTTGGAAGTGCCCGATGGAGCAAATTTGTGAGTCCATAGTTAGAGATAGGGTTCTCGTGGTTGTGGGGTCAATTGCCAAAGAGGCCCTTGAAGAAAAGCTTCTAGAATTCTGGACTAAGAAATTGAATGGTTTGGACTTCCACATTATGGATGTTATTAGCTTTGGTTTCGTTGTTGTTGGAAACATCTTTGTCTTCTTCACCTAGGAGCAACGTAACCCATTGAAAATTGTTGAATAAGAGATGTAAAAACTAATATTTATATAGTAAAAACTAATATTATTTATATAGTAAATAATTTCAATAATATTATTCATAAAGTAAAAATAAATATCTTTATATTATTAAAAAATAAAATTATTAATATCATAAATTTAAAAAATTACCCTTTATAAATATAAAATCGAATACATAATCTTAAAATAGAATGCATTGTACCTAGAAAAGGAAAGGTTATGTTTACCCAGTGTTTATGTCATCTCATATCAAAAAATCGTTGCATACGTTTTATCAAATGGCCTACAATTTGGTAGATCCGAGTTTTATTATTCCGGCAGAAAGTGATTTCATTGAATCTTCATTAAACTCGTATGATCCAAATATTTTCAGATTGCACAAATTAATCACATGAATAGCTCACGAGAATATTTTCAGATTGCACGAATGTAATCACATGAATAGCTCAGACATATATATATTTTTTATTTTTATATAATACAATTTATTTTATTTTATATCAATTTTTCGTTATCGTTTGGTCGAAATATTTTCAGATTGCATAAATGTTATCACATGAATAGCTCATGAGAATGGATTGATAATTTAAAAAAAAATTATTATATCAATATATTAAATTTTATTTTGTTTTATTTTATATCAATTTATTAAGATTTTAATAGATGCATTTATTAAATATTTAAAAACAAATTAGGTTATACATGGATTTATTGGAACCATAAATCCATGCCCACAAGACCGCCCCCTAAGCCCTTGAGCGAACCCTCCGCCTTCGTTGTCGTGCCCGCAGCCAAACGCAAGCCGGGGAAGCCGAAGGTTCTCGGTCGTAGGTCGCTACGGTTTCAAGAGTAAAGATCGCAAAGGCGAGAACTCCAGTAGTGAAAGAAGAATCCCCATAGTGGTACTCGTATTGCTAGTATGGACTGCAGTAAGATTCTGGAAGTGCCTGGCAGAAGGTACTGTCACAGGGAGCCTAACTGAACATCCTAGATTTGGAAGGGAGCAAATTCACAGGTTTTATTTGCAAATAACTCAATTTTAAAATTTTGATTCGGAAGTACATGTGTCGATGTATTGTTTACATTATAAGTCCCTCAATTAAGCCACCAAACACACATTAATAACAAGGTATAATTTTTTTACCAGTTTTGTATTGATGTATAAACCATAATATTAAATAGAAATTTTCTATAAAAAAAATTACCCATTACACTTCATTTTTTACATACATTTAAATTATTATAAAATTTCATTTAATATAACATTATCAAACTATGACATTTTATACAAAATATTTGATCCCTTCTACATCATATGGAATTAACACCTTTACAAACATAAACAAGAAAAAAAATCCTTATTTAAAGTTCTTTTTTAATTGAAATATTTACAAATTTCTTATACACTATCTCATTCCACCATGGATGAATCATGCCATGTTAATGATACTTACATAAAGGCATCTAATGCAACTAATGATATTTTTGTTCTTCATACATCCATGCTTACTAAAATTTATGGATGCTTGAATTGGTATTAACAAATAGTAAATCATGGTGTATGATAGAGAAACCAATCTCAATTCACCATGCTCTAACTGTTTTATGTGTTTCACATTATATTCATTTCATAGTCATTTTTCCTTTATATTTTGTCTTTCTCAACCACTTATCCTTAGTTTTCCATTCCTCATACAACTTTCATTTTAATTTCATTTTTCTTTTCTTTTGAATGCTAAGTTCTCCCCCTTGAAATTCTTCAACACACATTCATTATACCCCAATATATTTAAGTCTTCATTCAAATCAAAATTATGTGATGAAACTTGTGATGTACTAGACCATAGTTCCATAAAATCCACAAAGTTGTATGCAATAAACTTAAAGGAAATCAAACTCATTAACAAAATGTTAGTAGGGTCACAATCAACTATCAAGCCATTGAAAAGATTCAACAAGAGTGATAGAATTCAAAATATGTACATTTTTCATAAGGAAAGTATAAGGTCATACTCATTGTGCTTAAAGAAAATCACTATCGTGGATTTGAAAATATAATGTGCACAGGAGGAAATCACCCATATAGGTGCACATAAGAGATGCACATTCTCAAATGGGGAAAAATCACATCCACTTGTTAATTACAAAATTATTAGTTTTGTTGGTATGGTAACCACTCATAGTCAAACTAGCTAGACTTGAACAAACCTTTATACCATTAATATACTTCTTATAGATTTCACGTATGAAAATCAAAATCAGTAAATATAGGGAGAAAAAGTACAAACTTAAATAAAGGTTGTTTCCTTAACAATAATAATATAAATGGAAAATGATGCATTCAAATTGTGAACTTCCAATTAAAATATGCAGTAAAGTATTTCAATGATAATTCCATTTCTATCATAATTCAAATAATTTTCAGAGGAGAAGAGAGGGAGCATAGATCCTCCCACTTCAATGAAGGGGTTGGAACATTGCAAAATTGGTATGTTTCCTTTGATATCTTATAATTTCGTACAATTAATAATACAAATGTTACTAGGAATTTTAAGGTTTCCCAATTTATCCACATACAAACATGTTAATAAAAAATTTCCAAACTTTTGAATGACTTGTAGGTGATCACAATATTAATCTTAAAATAGAAATAATTTCCATAACATACATTAAAATTTTGATTGTTCATATTTTTTTGAGAATGATGACTATTACGCCCCCCCCCATGCCTTGGGGTAACTAGAGGAGATCATGTCTCATGGACCACAATGGAGAAAATGATCCCAACCATGATGATGATCAACATGTCCATAGATGGCATCCCAACAACCCCCTTCATATTATCTCTTACAATAAAATCAACCAAGATCATCACATCCAGACAACTCAGTGTATGGGAGATGGTAAGCTAGGGTCACCATGAGCTATGTTAGTCCTTCTTTCATGTGAGGTGTTGTGCTTAATTTATAGGGCATATGAATGAGGGTCATTGTTTGAAGTTGGATAATGGACCACTAGCTTGGAAGTTATATTTGTTTCCTTGTTTCACCTTGGTGGTCAGCTTATGTGCCCTGGTCCCGTGTTGTCACTGCCTAGGGAAAAGGGGTAATACTAGGGGGCCCTAACAAGGGTAATGTTCCATTCCCCAGCATACTTAAAATTTTCCATATTGGAGCCTATGATAGTGTACTAAACTTTGATAATGGGTCATGGTTCATTCTCTCATGAGAAATGTTGATTTGTGTAGCTTCAAAAAGGTATTATCACATGACCCTAGGTGGTGGGCATGTGGGAATCTTAGAGGGAACCACATAACACTTTCGGTTTGGTGAAAACCCCTTTGGATTTGAGTGGGGCATTCATGGGTTTTTGTGGGCTTGTGTTGGGGCTTCACACCCACAAGGAAATCCTAATTTGATGTTGACTTGTGGAGGGGCTTCTATGTTGACCCCTAAGGATTGTATATAAAGAAGAGATGTCATTGTGAAATTACACGTCATGTAGAGTGTGTGGAGACATGATGGAGCTAGAATAAGTGACTCTACACTTGTGCTAAGAGGATTCGTGATCTCAACAAAGGGAAAGACTACAAGGCGACAAATTTGGCCCTGAAGAGAGAGGCAAAGAAGGTCCCTCACATGGAGAGAATTTTTTGTACAGTACACAGTTTGCAGGAGGACGAAGCGTTTATATACATGGATTATAGAAGGATAAATTGTTTAAAGGGTATACGTGATTTTCAATGGATCAAACATCACATGTCTACGAGTTGCCAGTAAGGTGAATCGTGTATATGTTTTTCTGGAAGGTACAGATCCGTACATGATGACAAGCGATGTTAGCAGACTGTACAGGTGGTATACAACAGATTCATGGCCATAAGATATTTATAGTATATTGTTGAGGTTTGGTTTTCTTGTTTGTATATTGGAGGACAAGGTTGTCCTCAGATTTGGTGATACTGAGAGGACTAGTTTTGTTCTCAGTTTTGGTGACTTTGAAAGGACTCATTTTGGTCCTCAAATTTGGAGAATTGGATAAACTTACCGAACAAAAAATTATGTCTCATATGTGTTGATGATTCATCTCTGATATTTTTTGTTTCCACTGCATATGTTTTCAGTAAATAATTTTCAGTGTAGAATTGTTCAGTGATAACAGATAGGGTGTTACTATTGGTTCACTAGGAAGAAATTTCTTAGATATAAAAATTAGTCACATGAGAGTTTCATGTGAAAACTTACATGGTATCAAAGCTTGGGATCTGAAGAGAAGCGGATCATCTTGAGACACATTGTTGGCTACAACACTAGAGGAGTGTTGTACTTTTTCTTTTTCTTATTCTGAACAGGTCACGGGTGATAGCTCTAAGAGGGAGCTACAATGACAATTGTAGGTGGAAACATGTTAGATGGTCTCTGGTTTGAGACATGGAGAAGACCTTCTAGACGAGGATTTGTGGACTATTGCAGCTCAGTGGTGTGGAAAGTTGGGAGTTATGGTGGACTGGTGAAGACCCCAGATCACAACAGTATGTTGTGTGGCAGATTTCCAACCCTGTGGATGGACTTCCACTAATTTTTCATGGTGAGTTACGATGGGTGCAGCTCGGGTTCTTTGGCACAGACAAGATGGATTCAAACATTTGAAAGGTTGATGAGATAGAGTCTTCATCGGTCCGTAGAGTTGTACATTGTTGAGGTGTAATGATGTATGAAGTATTTGACCCACACGGTTGAGGACACTGAAGAGATGAGTTTCGGAGGTCTAGAGTGGACTAGAAAGAGTGTCCAACCACATCTTGGGAATGTTCAGAGAGAGGACACAAGTTCAGTTGCAGTGTAGGTATGCACAGAGAGTTTTGTGAATTGGATGATGGACTTGGGAATAAATTCATTGGATGATCGTGACTTGGGTAAGAAGTAGGATTTCCTTAGGGGATTTCATGGTTCTTATATAGTGAGAGTCACTGACACATGATAGGGGCATGAGATTTGTTCATGATATTTACATTGTCTAAATTAGGTATGTATGAGGAGCTGGGTAAGAGGATCATGCATACAGTACATGGGTTTGGAGAAGTGGTATTTTGGATGGATTCAAGGGGTGTGTTGCAAGTGGAAAATGTACTATGGATCCAAAAGTGTTTTCTCAGCCTTAGGGATTCAGGAGTAGGACTATGCAGTGTTGTTTCTAGATGGACAAGTGTTATTGGATGTTGAGTTGGTCTTCCTAGTGTTTGGGAACCTTTTGTGTAGGGGATATATGCACAAGATATGTAGCCAGAGTTCATAGGGAGTCAACCCTCAAGATCCAGTAGGGAGAAGTAGTCCTCCAAGATTGTACAGAGGAAAGTGGATAAGGATAAGGTAGCTCTAGAGGTTGTATAAAATCAGAGGGAGTCTTACTTCAGAGGGATTCAGTGGACTCAAAGGGAGTCTGACTTCAGAGGGAGTCAAAAGGCTCAAAATGAGAGTTAGTCACTTAGTGGGATCCAAACTTCAGGTCCATATGGGAGAGAGGCATATTCCAAGACTTTCAATAGGGTGTCATTTGTTGAGATGGCCAAACAGGAGGTTTAGAGGTAGGAGGATTCTAAGAACAGGGTGTCTTCCTGGATGGGATAATGTTAGACAATAGGATTTTCTTCAGTGACCAAGGATTCAACCAATCATGAGGACTGGAGAGTAGGATTTTCTTCGATGACATAGGGAGCATCCAATCAAGAAAATTAGAGAGCATTTGTGGTAGGGGATCCAATGCAGGAGACAAAGATACTTCCAAATGATGATGGAGGATGGAATTCCTCTCTCGCTAAGAGGGAGTGCTGATGCTTTTGTAGCATTGGGAAGCATTCCCACTTGTGGAGTGTGGTGAGAATACCTTCCTCTCTAAGAGGGAGTGTTTATTTTTGTAGCTTCAGGCAGGTATTCCCACATGACCCTAGGTGTTTGGAAAGTGGGAATCATAGTGGGCACCACATCACACTTTAGGTTTGGAGATAGGATTTGTGGGCTTGTGTTGGGGCTTCACACCCACAAGTAAAGCCTAATTTGGTTTGTGTAGATTTGTTCATGATGGCATACAAATGAGTTGGAAGCCCGCAGGATGGGAAGTGTACCCCAGAGCTTATTACTCATTAGATTGAGGATGTTGCAACAATAAATGGCCAAATACCATCCATAAATGAGATGAAACCTCATCCACCGTGGACACAATTCCCTAGATGCTTGACGTTGGCCTCCATTTGATGATGACATCACCTTATAGACTTTCATGATGATGGGGTTTGATGTCACTCGGGGTACCAAAAATGATTGAGCATGACCAGGGATGATGAGATGCATCATTTTCCATCCCTGTACCTTGATATGATGTCACGCGGCCTTGGGATTCCCCCCTATATCCTTGGGATGCTTGACGTCACCACATGTGTGGCATTATTGATGGTTTATTTGCATTTTTATCACTTGTACAGGATACTTGAGGGGTCAGACCCACTTAAATTATGATTATTTGAAATTTCACTTTACTTTGTGGACATAATGATATGGTTTACCTCATATAAATAGGCTAGAGTTGGATCATCACATTCATCATCACTTCCCTCACACTTGTGTGGGGTAATACTTGTAATTTTTTTTCTATTTTGGTCTCTTTAGCTCTTTCTCTCTCATGTGATAGCCTTGTGGAGGATTATTTTTGGATGTTTGGATCTTTAGATGATAAGTTTTTGTAATTAGGGTTTTGATGCTCTTGATTGTTCGAAGAAGTAAGTAATTTCTGCAATTTTATGTCTCTTGTTAATTCTAAAGGTTGAATTACTATCTTGTTTCAAGTATTCCTTTTCTTGTTGAAACCCTAAGAGGGAAACATAAGTGCTTCTTTCCCTCATAAAAAAATTATTGTCCAAGTTTGTGAAGCATTATTTTCTAGGGTTAAAATCCTAAGGCCCAAAAGTTCTTGCACTTTAGGCTTTTAAGTCTAGTCTTTGATCCTTGACCTAAGTGAAGCTAGAGAGAGGGTAAAAAAGAACCTAGGGCCCAAATTTTTTTTCACCCTAGGTACCTTCTTCCTCAAAGCCTAACACCTAAATCCCACGTGTGTTTGATCCATAGGCTTTAGGCCTTATCTCTCTTGTTTCATATAGTTCATTCTTCAAGATAATTCATTTGAGACTCCATAATCCCTAGAGAACAGAAACACTAATCTAAGAGTGTTTGTGTGGTTAAAGTAGCTATTAAAATCAATTTTCTCACTCTCTCAAACATTAAACTAACATTTGTAACCCTAACCCTAGAAAAATATCAATATTTATTTTTGTTGTTATTAATTTTTTCTACATCCATTGAAAACTACTTTAATTTGTTGCATACACCCATTTATAAGTGACTTAACTTGCTCAGAAAACACTCCTAACAATTGGATAATAATCTACTTGTTGAATGCTTACATTTCATGGTGAATTGCTACATTTCTAAGAACTTTTACTTGTTTTTTTTTTATGCAATATATTAATTTCTATTATATGATTGGTTTATTGGTTTAATTTTCAATAGCTACAACATTTACTCATTGTCTAGTGTCCAAGATATCATTATTGCATGCTACAACTCGATAATGTTCTATATTATACTACAAGTTATTTATTGTCTAGTACATGTACAAAAATTATATCATTATCTTCTATCCCTCTCCTAGACCTAGACCTAACTAACATGTGACAAACATAAGGGGATTTAGGCTTGGTTTATCTTCTTATTTTATCCCTTGAGCTCACTAGAGAATCCTCTCTTGTGGTGGACCTCTTCCATCACTAAAACGAGGGAAGGCTCTACTTAGGTGACAATGGTAGATTATTCCATCGTTACACAAGATTTGGGGATCTTGTGGAGGGATTTGCACAAGTACAAATATTTTGATGACATTTTTTCACCATTGCCGGAGAGGATTGAGTCATTCTCCCAACTACATTTTCTAGTAAATTTATCCTGAAGCCCTTATCTTAAAATTTTAGCCAATGAATCCACTAGGAGTAGGATTCCTTGCTTACCTTTGACGATATTCCTTGAGAAATCATATGGAGACTCCAAAAATGAAAAATCGTGTAGGAATTCATTATAGAAATCAACCCATTCCCCCCATGGATCCTCCAAAATCGACATCCAACAATATTTTCAACCCTTTGGACATGAGTATAATATGTGTTTCTCCCCATAACATGCCTGATGGTGATAATTCTTATCTTCCTAAATAATCTGGTAACAATGACACCAAATTTGATTATCATTTGAGAAAGTTCTATGACTATTTAGGATCACATGATGTAAACCTCTAACACCTAGACGTGATCATGAAAATTTTATTTTCCTTGCTAATAGGGGATGTTAAAGAATGTATTATAGAATTCTAAGAAAAAGTATTAAAACATGGGAAGACATCGATAATTTTTTCTTAAAGAAATGGGGTAATCAAAGAGATAAGGCCTTACCTTTCTCTCAATTTGACAAAATTCAGAGACGTGAACAAGAGCTTGTAAGAGAATTCAATGAAATATTTGATGCCTTGATGGAGGAGTTTCCTCTCAATATTATACCTTTGGATGGAATTTCCCTAGCCTGGTATCTATATGCTTTCCAATGGAAATTTCAATTCTTTCTAAGAGAAAAGTACCCTAAAACCCTCAAAGAAGCATAAGAATTTTCTTCCCAAATAGAAGCTAACCTAGACTCTTGCAATTTGAACACCCCTAATATGATTAGCTAGATAGTCTCTCTTGAACAAAATATTACAAATATTATGAAGTCACAAGATACCCTCGTGATAAAAATAGATGCCCTAGATAAGGAATATTCCTTTTATCAGCAAGATATGGGTAATATTGATTGGGAAAGTTTCTTCTCACAAAGGGTTATCCCTTGTTACTAAGGAAACATGGGAAATGGAAACTATGAAGGTTCCTATGGAAGCCCAAATAAAACTCCAAGCACTCATAAGTGAAGGATTAGGGGAGGGATATAAACCCCCCAAAGAGGATACCTACTTTGACATGCCAACAATCCATAAAAGGGATAGTGATGAGTTAAATGGGACCAACACTAATGACCTTGTATCTTCACAAAAACCTAAAGATGAAAGAACCCCAAAAGGGAAAAATAAAACTTCACAAAACCCTAGCATTGAAGAATCTCAAGTCCCCCTAGATGAAGAGGATATTTCTATAGTGTTCCATACTGAAAATCTTGGTAGAAAGAATGGAAAAAATGCACCCTTCTTCATCTCACTCATAGTGAACAAGTTCATCATCCATAATTGCATGTTAGACTCGAGCGCTTACACAAATATAATTCCCTTTAGGGTCATGGAACAACTTGGTATACAAATATCACGACCTTACCGAAATGTATATGGGGTGGATTCTTGACCTATCACTATTTGTGGCCTTATTAAATACCTTAAGGTTATCCTGACAGCCTTTCCCAACATTTCCCTTTTCATGAATTTTGTATTAATTTATATACTTGATGTTTGGGGAATTTTGTTATCTAGGGAATGGGCTACAACATTGGGAGGAAACCTTTAGATGGACCTATCGTATGCCACCATCCATCACCCTGAGGGAGGATTTTTTATCCTCTATAGAGAACTTTTAGTATGATACCAATTTTAAACCCCGAAAAGTCCCATAGATGAAGTATTGTACCTAGATGACCAAGTGGTAAATTTATATGGCATTGATCCTGCACTCTATATGGAGCAATGTCAGGACACCAGTGGCATATGGACTTTGGAGTTTGACGATGCTCACTCCAACTCTAGTGTCGGATATGGGATTATCCTCATAGTTCCTTCCAAAGAGTCCACCTATTTCTCATATAAGATTGAATATGATTGTACAAACATCATTGTCGAATATGAATCCTTAATCATAGGACTTAACATATCCCTTGAGATAAATATAAAAATTTTGAGGGTCATAGGGGATTCTCATATGATTGTCTTCTAGGTAAAACTAAAGTTTGTTGCAAAGAATGAAAGATTAAGGAAATACAGGGATGCAATTAGGGACACTATAGAACTCTTTGATGCCTTTTCAAATGATGTTGTCCCTAGATAAAATAACTATATCGTTGATGATTTATTTGTTTCTACATCAACCCTACAACCCTGTGAGGAGGTCCTTCATAACTTATGAAAAATGGAAGTTGTATGTATATCCTTAGTCCCAAATAACCTAAAACATTGGCAAGTTTTTGATGATGATGCCTAGATACTTATATTCCTGCAAATTAGCAAGGAGTTCTCTAACTCCCAAGTAAATTTCCAAGAAAATTTCATGAACCTAGAGGTCAAAGAATTTCCCAATGACACCCTCCCAAAAGGATGTATCCCCCTAGAAATGATGTTTGATATACATGACATGTACAAGGGAAGACATGTTGTATACCAATTTGATAAAACCTTTGAGTTCAACCTAGGCTCAGAGATCAAACCAAGTATGGTAAAGATAGGGAAGGGAACTACCAAGGCTAAGAGATATGGTATACTAGATCTCGTTCGATAGTTTAAGGACATATTTTCTTGGACTTGCAATGACCTAAAATATTATAGGGGCAATGTTATCCAACCCACCATCCCTCTTGTAGAAGGAGCCAAACCATTTAGACAGAAGCTAAGCCACATTAATGCTAAGTTAGATCCTCAAATTCAAAAGGATCTTCAAAAGATGGTTGACGTTGGGATCATAGTGCCCATTAGGTATTCTTCAAGGATTTATGACTTGGTGGTTTTCTAGAAAAAGAATGGAGACATTAGAATATGTGTCAAATTTAGAAATCGCTTAAGGACAACTACCATCTCCCCAACATGAAACATCTATTACAAAGAGTCACTAGTGTTGGTATGATGTCTATATTGGATGGTTTTTTAGGATACAACCAGGTTTTAGTAAAGAGGGAGGATCAACTTAAGATTACATTCACCACCCCTTGGGGAACCTTCATGTACTTAAGAATTCCTTTTGGCCTCATGAACGTTGGATCTACTTTCTAGAGAGAAATGGATTTTTCCTTCAAGGATATAATAGAGAAAATAATAGAGATATACCAAGATGATATGGCAGTTGTCTCTAAATAAATAAATGCACATATATCAGACCTTAGGACAATATTTGAATATTTTAGGAAATATGGCATCTCCCTAAACCCTAAGAAATAAATATTCGATATCAACAAAGGAAATTTGTTAGGACATGCAGTTTCAGAATAAGGTACTTCCATTGATCCCAAAATAAGTGATTCTATCAAGAACATATGGCCACCTACTAACAATAAATCCTTGCAATCATTCTTCAACAAGATCAACTTTATAAGGAAGTTCATGCCAAACTTTGTCGAGAAGGTTAAGCCAATGAATGCTTTGCTAAGAAAGTATGTCACCTTAAAATGGGGTAATAATAGG
>ML800023.1:105029-116402 GCA_009831015.1 Picea engelmannii
TGAATCTAAGATGACCTCTTGACTTAAAGAATCGAGAAAAGGAGGAGACAAGGAAATGATGGATTGTCCATATTGATCTTTCTCTTGGGGACCTATATTTTGACATGAATGATGCATTTGTTCTTCAAATTTAGGAAAATCATTATGAAACTCATCATCTAAGTCTTGATCTCTATAATCATCCCCTTCATCATCACTACTAAAGGAATCACTTGTTGAATCTTGAATATATGATGCATACCCCTCACAAAAATTCTCAAAAAGTCTTTCAGTTGGATAAATTTTCTTTCAATGAGAATAAAAAACATCATGAAATTCCTTCAAAGAGGAAATACTAGAAGAAAGGAGTGTTTTATACCATTTCCTCAAATCACCTTCCAATGAATACATGAACATTTTCATCAATATATCTTCATGATGAATGTCAAGCTGCTACATAAAAACATGAAATTTATGAACATGCTCAACATGGTTGTCATTCTCACCTTCATAAAATTTTGCAACAGATCTTGCCATTCATCAATTTGAGGCACGGGATGTGGATAACCATCTATGGCTGAGAAATTGAGTGGGGAAAACCTCCTACCCAGGATAGCCTTCATAGCCATTTGATTTGCCTCATCCCCAGTGGAGTCACCAACAGATTCTGAACAATGGAGTCGCCATGGTGAATGTGTAGTCTTGAAGGTGTCCAACTTCATTCACCATCTAAAGATGGAGTTGTGCAGTGTCGTTCTTCCTAGGGAGCTTTTCAATCTTCTCAAATCCGTCCCCGACAATGGTGCCAAAAATGTTAGCAATGAAAGTCACACTTTGACTGCTAAAGTGTAAACTCAACACCCATAAGAATGTAAAAGATAACTTTTGTTTTGAATAGGTAGATCAGAAATATGCATAAAGAAAGAGAGAGAGCTACAAGTTGCAGATCAGTATGCTACACCAATGGGCAATGGAGTCACAAACATCCTACTCATCGAAGGCACAAAATCTGCTCAACAGAAAACAAGATTATATGCTGATAGGTGGAAGAATGGAGAAGGAAAACATAATATAGAATGTTCATTGAACAAATATCCTCTCAATTTAATGAATCAACAGATACTTGAATATAAACAATGATTGATGGGCAAAATAAAGTAGATCCTTTACTGCTTAGGGATCCATAAATCATCAACAACTTTTGATCCTCAAATCTGAAATATATTCAAATAAGAAGAAATATAAAAGAAGAGTTACAATCTAAAATCATAGCTCTCATGAGTCTCCAATAGCCATAATTCTTATAATCATAAACTGCCCACAGGCTTACAACTGAACACACACAGGAAAACTTCCTACTCCTACTCTCTCTAGCCTCTCTTGGCACATCCCTCTCTTCTTCAAGAGATATCTCCTTCTTTAAATATAAAATAGAATCCAAATGAACTAAGGAGGTCTAATCCCATCTCCTCCATTGGATTCTAAGCCTTGGAGATAGGTGGCAATAGTCAAAGAGACAAAAATCCAACAAACTGTTGATTTTCAGGAATTTGTTGGAAGTCATTAATAAATTGTTTCCACCTCATCCATGAGGCCTTTGATGGAGCTAAATCTTAGGTGCAGGTGTCCCTTCAAATCTAAATGATCCTTGAGAATCCATTCAAACTCTCCTTGACATGTGGAAACCTCCCAACAAGGTGAATATCAAAACCATGACCACTACAGGAAATTAGTATGCAACGCCACTATGCAGAGTACGTAGCGCCTACTTATATATCCAATATCTCTCAAACCAAAACACATTTTGAAAAACTGAGAGAGGTTTTTTTTATTTGGAATGTTATGGACAAAAAAATCCTCCGATTTTGAAAACTACATCCTCAACTGTGCATAACCCAAGTTTTAAATTAGTGACTCAAAACTAGAAGAATAACTCTACACAATTTAGCCTCTGCCAGAATATTATGCAATGCATGTAGTTAGCGCCTGACTGTGTTTTTGCATGCAATTCGATAGCATAAATCCTTGGGTTCTTTGATGCTTGAACTTGGATATTGGGAATAACTCAATATAATTTTAATTTTCCCCAAAACAAATAAAAATCCCATAACAATTGTATTCATTTGCCAAAATGAATAATGAAATGCAGATTTTGTTCTCTTTGAAATATTAGGTAGCCCCTGTAGGTAGTGCCACTTATGCAATGATGAGGCATAAACCAATCTTGTGCTAACAATACTGATAGCCTGAACAGGTAGAAAGGAATTTATGATCATAAATTTCTCCACCAAACCGTTGGGACCACGCCATAACAAACAGAACTGAGTTAATGAAGGCTTCTCACCCATTGCAAGAGATCCATTGCCAAGTTATCTATTTATCCCATTGCGCCATGCCCCAAGAACACTTTTTATAACCATGACTCCGAGCCCATAGATTAGTTGATTTTTCACAGTGATCATCATGCTATTTCCATACATCTTGTTGCATTGACTAGTTACTCTTCGAACCCGAGATATTCAACCGTGAGCATGCATGTCAGATGAGCTTAGCACTGTAGAGAAAATTGTCGAAGAAGTTCTCATTGACCTAATGACTGAAAGAGTAATCTCTGAAAGATAAATGTCTACAAGTAGTCAAGCATCATCGATGAGAGGATTGCAAGCCTCTACGTCGATTTCTCGTGGAGCCAGATCATCCCGACCATCAGAGGAAAAGAGAACCAAACACAGAGATGACCTAGCAAATGCGAAGATGATCTCAACTATATTTCCTGATTACATCCCCCCTCTGGCCGCTGTGGTGAGATGAGATAGTGTGCCAAGATATTTTGAGTACTCCATGGTTACTACATACCTCCGGAAGGGAATACTCGCAGTTCATGCGCAGCAGGATAAAATCGCAGCGTTGAAGTTCAGTGAATTCAACCTAGGAGATCGCAAGAACTATAGCATGCTCTCCCCATACAAATACTTGACCGGGATGAAGGGGAAGAATTCAAAGATAATCCCTCAGTCTTCGAAAATGAACCTCGCGTAGTCCACCCTTCTAAATGTAATGAAAATCCCACACTTCAAAAGGCACCAGGAAGTGAACGCCTATGTCAAGATATTACTTTCAAGTTACCATGGCAGTTACTTATGGCTAGATCATTGTATTACAATTTATTTGACATTGATCCATAGGATCACCTGATTAATTATGCAAGGACCTGAACCACATGATTTCTATCCAGGAAAATCCACAGATCATGCACTAGCACAGAAGATCAAAGATACATACAACGATGTTGAAAAGGGGACGTGAGGCTACAAGGTAGCCTCCATCTAGAATGGTGTAGCGTGCCTAGCCTACCAACTAATAGCCGAAAATTTAGTAAGGAAGAACATACCTACACAGGTCAAAGGCTTTGTCATTGACCTCTAAGGGATGTGCGTGGAAGGCGTGCAGATAACTGGGCGAAGTACCTAGTTAATCAGCTGGAACTAGACTATCACGAAGCACAAGATCAGGGCTACAAGTTTCATTTTAGCTATCCCCTGATCCTCATTGCCTTTGTTTCCTAAGAGATGCTGGAAGGTGAGATATTTCCGGATATTGAATCATTCGAGCCGCTTGCTGCGAAGTTCACTACACTCTAGCACTCGAGTGATATGAACAAACAATGGCAGTCAAATGTTGTTTTTCATACATATTACCTTCAGCTGAAGAGATCCATCGAAGTTGAACCTCGCATGACCCTGAACACCCTACAGAGGTTTTGACCCCTGATGAATTTTTGCACAGATCGACACTTCATCTACATAACAACGTGAGCTGATGAACATAAGGAGAAGCTTCAGTCATACTACAAACACACAGAAGAATCCTGGAGGAGATCACTAAGGACTGGTCCATAGACCTCCTTATTCTCATAGACCCTATAGAGATGTCTGACCCTGATAGCCTAGAGACCACACATAAATAACATGATACACTCAGGCCCAATAGAACGAAGAAGACCGAAGAGGTCCAAGATTTAAGAAGGGCCTCAGGAAAGACTGCTTCAGTATCACCTGATTGAGGGGGTGATGATGAAGTAGAAGAGATAAACGGAAAGGGATATGAACAGAAGAAAGTCGAAGTAACACCACCAAGAGACGAGGTTGATCCCCTGAAGAAGAGGAAGGTTTCTCCCCTGAAACCTTCATCCCAGAAAAAATAGAAAGCCACTGTGACCAAGATGAATATTGTTCTTACTGCTGATTATTTTGACTTCATCATCGTAGATCTAAATGATGCTTCATTGGAAATCACAGAGAAACAAGAAGCCAAGCAGGAGGAAATGTACGATAGAATTGAGGTCGAAATATGAGGGGTACAACAGGCCCTTCAGTCCAGTCATGTAGCCTCCATTATGCCCCTTCCATTAGGAGAACCAGAGTTGGGAGATGAGTCATCCCAACTCCACCGACTAGCAGATGCGGATGAAGCTCGCCTTTGTTGCGCTCAAGAAGAAACAGAACAAGCCACCTAGGCCTTGAATCAAGTGCAAGGCATAATCGTGTAACAATGTAGAGTTGCAGAACAAGAGAAGTTTTCTCTCCAGGAAAAGTTTGAAGAAGAGAAAGTATAGATGCAACAAGAAAAAGAAAATTTTCTCACAGAGCAACTCGAAGTAAAGGAAGCAGTCAACAAAGAACTCCGCTCTGTGATAGGCTTAGAGCCACAAGAAGAAGATTGAGTCACGCATCAAGTAGAGAAACTTACAGAAGATATCCATCAGCTAGAACAATGAATAGTAGACTTATATCTCTGCACAGTTCCCAACACCCCACAAGATATGAGGGATCAAAGAGAAGCAATTGCTCAAAGTATATTTGAGAGAATAAAGGCCCTTTCCATGGAATGCAAGAAATTGACTGATCACAATGCCAAAACATATGAGAAACTCACCGAGAATCCATAACTCAAGGCACTGGAGTCGCAGGTCCAAGAGGCGAAGTATCAAGTAGACACCATACAGGTGCAGTTGAAGCCCCTGTTAGTTGTGGAAAGAATGAAGCAATCCCAAGAGCAGTGCACTACCTAACAATAGGTCCACATTATTCAAAGCAGAGTCATGGAAGTGACTCGGAGGCTCCAATCTGTACAAAATAAGTCTTACCAACTGTTCACAGAGGTTAAAGGCCGAGGAGCGAAACTAGAGAAAGTAGTCACTGCAGCAGAACAATGCCTAGAGGGACCTATCAACGAAGCAGTCATACAAGAGTTCGTTGAACAGGAGGCTATGGAACAGCAACAAGTCGAAGCATATCGAGCCAATCTCAAGGCTTTTGAAGAAGAAATAGTCAGATCAGAGTGACTCAGGATGAGTCACAGGTGAGTGTTTGGGGCTTGTTGGCCCTTGACCAAGTTTTGAGTATCCTTGGTCATGTTTGACCTATATTTGGGACTTCGACAGGTTGTCAAAGGCAGAGCGCAAGACGAAGTAGATATTGTGGTATCTCGGCCCCTATTAGGGCCCTTTTTGGGTTTTGGGATTATGTAATGGGTATGGGATGTCGGCCCATGGGTTTACCCATGCTTAGGCCTATTTTATATGTATAAATCGATGCTAAGGCGATGTAGTGATCATGAATGGCTAAGTGTGAATGAAGAGAAAGTTGTAAGTAGTGCTAATTGTTGAAGTTCGATCTATGTGATTGGAGGACTGTAAGAGCTCTATACATACTGTGTGAGACTTGGAGAGATAAGTGCAAGTCATTAGAAGAGACTGTGGAAGGTTGTATGCTTAGATCTACTCAGGGAAGGAGGGTCTAGCGAGGTGCATAGATCTCCTGTCCTCTGTGGAGTAGGGTTTTTGTGGCTCTGTGCATGTAACTAATTGAAGAAGCTAATAAAGAAGATGAAGAGTTAGTGGACGTAGCCCCAGGGTGGGGGTGAACTACGTATATGTTGTGTTGCTCTAATTTGTACGATGTGTTGATGTGTTTGTATGTTAACTTGCTTAGTGCTTCGATATAGATAAATGGTAGATAGATATGTTAATGTTATGTGCTTAATAGTATGGATGTGACCTATGTGGATGTCCTTAGTGATTGGATATAGTAGATTTGGTTGATTACTGCAATGCTTTGTAATTAGGGTTTAACTGCACTGCAACTAAGACTGGATATTGATGAATGTTAATTCTTGAGTGCTTTGTTAAGTGTTAGAATCACAGATCTGTGTCCCAGCTAAGGTTGTAGACATATGAGTCCTGCAACCACCCTTGCCTCTACCTCGAGTGAGACTTCATCTTTTTTACAGGTTTTTCCAAAAGGGTCAATAGTTAGGGTTTTGTTGGTTCACTACTATAGCGTTGAACTCTAGGTCTACCCCTATGCCAACAAAACCTGTAAATGGGGACTTGCAAAATATTAAATGGGTATCAAAAGGAAATTAAGGGGTTTGGAATGAAAAATTATCGAGGAAATGGTATCTCAAGAAGCAATCTCTCCCTCTACAAAGGTTCTCATATAAATGGATTTAATAACACCATAAGCCATGAAGTAAGCCCAAATTCATACAACCATCAAACGTACTCTCGAATGGTTTTTCTTTCATTTCTTCCCTCGAGACTATCCATCTACCTAGGTATTTTATTTCATTTTCTTGGTTGGAACACCTAATAGGGTTGGGTGAAGGCCCTCCCATATTCGAACTTTCCAATTTACATAAAGTACTGAGTCAGTGTGATGCCTGAAGTGGATACTGAGGTGAATTATTTACATGACTTATATATTAAGTAACAACTTACTTTGCATGACTTGAGGACTAATATCTCTTATGAACATTATTTTACCTTTTCTTATACTATGTTTTGATTTGGATGGCCCTAGCTGTTGATTTTTCAATAAGATAGGCTTAAGCATGAAGTTCATTCCATTTTAGCATTTTACTTAAACCATAAAAAATTGTGTTGCAGCAACCAAGATCACAAGAAGAAACACCATGCACAAGTACACAAGAAGTATCATGAGAAACCCATCTCAACAAGGGAAGAAAACTCAGCCAATCCTTTTTTATATTCTTTAAGAGAAATACCTCCACCAACAAGAAAACCTAGCACACAAAAGGGTGCTCACAAACCCTATAAGAATAGCGCCCAAGAGAGGTGCGCACTTTTCCCAAGAAGATGTACTTTCTAAAATTTCCAAACTCACACAAAAGATATGATTCCTCAATGGGGAATTTACCTTTACTTATATTAGACTTGACCTATCAATAGAAGTGTCTATTGGAACAACAGGGCCGACCTCTCTAACTCACAATATTATTAATAATAACCAAATTTTTTATCTTTTACATTAATTATCAATTACTTTAAGGTGGGGCCAACCTGTACGCTTTACATTGCAATTAGGGTTACAAGAAGGTATGACTATTGAACAATATAGCAAGGGATCTCATGCATCCACTAGTACTCAACCACTAGGGGCACATCCATAGGGGTGTCCTTATCTCTATCTCATTGTGTCTCACAAGAGAACCACACTCACTAGTGCTCAACCACTAGGATCACGTTCACCTGTGCTCATCCACAGACACGTCCACTCAACATATCTTTTTTCCCACTTCATTACACAAGAGAGTCATATGCATTTCATCATCTCAACTCTCTGCTCAGAGGAGGCTAATACATCATCTTTATCTACGTCTCATAACAATGCACCCAACTCATGGGAATTCACATGTTCACCTTGTGCTCAGCCACATGCATGTCCAACTTAGTAGATCTCCTTTATCGATGTGTTACACAGGAGAATCATCTAGAGTTATTCTCAACTCTCTATAAGGAGGAGGCCATCAATACATTTCAGTTCTGTCATAGATAGGATCCACACACCCAAATCATGGGCTCTCTCTCAGATCGACTCAATCAGTCTGTGTCCTGGAGGATGTCTCACATAGCTGTAATCATCAACACTCCCTCTCATCTAGGGAGGCATTCTCCATCGAGCCAAGTTTCGCACAGAAGTACTCAAACTTTGTCTTGGTTGTAGTCATCAACACTCCCTTTCAACTAGAGAGGTATTCTTCACCAAGCCATTTTGGTGAAGGTGTCTGCAATCTGTTCATGTGTAGGAAGGTATGGAACGTGTACTATTTTTCTTCTACAACATGTCTCTAAAAATGATATTTTATCTCAACGTGTTTTGATCTATCATGAAACACAATTTTCTCAAAGAGCTTCACACAACTATGGTTATCATAGAATCCATCTCATGATCAAGTAAACCTGTCAGAAGTTTATGAAGCCGCACTGCTTCACACACTCAATGATATATACTCTGCTTATATGGTATTCAAGGCCATGGAGATTTGTTTCTTGTTGCACTAGGAAACCATGACAACCTTCACGGAAAAACAACAATCGGATGTTCTCTTCTGATCCACTGTACTCTCTGCTCAATCTGTATCAACATATCCTGCAAACTCAAGTTCACACTGGAGGCATATCTCAAGCCATATCCAATTGTGCTTCATATATATCTCAATACATGTTTTACTTCTATCCAATGAGTCTGTCTCAAATGATTCATGGATTGACTAAACACATTCACTGGATAGCATGAATCATGTCTGGTGTTAACCAGATACATCAATGATCCAATCAGTTGTGGATCAATCTTGCTTTGCTTGTCTCAATCTATCTTTGACCAGGGATGTAGAGATGGAATTTCTTCGAAGATTCATTGTCATCCCATAAATGTATCATTTCTCCCTGAAGGGTATAGCTTCAACTTCTTCTCTTTGGGTACATGAAAATACACTAGGCACCCAAATATCTTGAAGTGTTCAATCTCAGGCTTTACTCCAATGAAGGTTTCTTCAGGAGTTATGTTTTTCAAATTCTGGTGAAGACTCTTGTTCTAAACATATACAGTGTCATGCATGCTTCTTCCCATGGAATCATAGAAATATTTTGATCATGCATTATTGCATTGGTTGCCTCAATGATGGTTCTATTCTTCCTATTTCTCAAATATTTTAACTCCTTCTGAGTCAAGTGACTCCCTCCGAAGGATAAACATCTTCCTTTGTTCTTAACCTATCTAGAACAAGAAAACAAGAGGAACCAAAACAAGAATATCTCCTAAAGGAGAATAATGAGTACATCTCTAGAATCAAAATAATTTAAGGATTGTTGTCATATCTACAACACCTACTTGTAATGTAGCAAACTTTATAAATATAGGTTAGAGGAATGAAAGTTACAACAATTAAACCTGAAGTCTTCACTTCCAGTGTGTTGTTCCTCTTAATGCACTGAGATCCCTATGGATCCATGACTTATGCAAAGGTTCCTCCCTTCTGCAATTTCCCTTATGAAAATGATACAAATAATATATATACAAGTGCATACCTGAGGGTGTTGATATGATTTCTCCAATGTCACATGGTTGATCTTTGTCCTCTGATATCTTCATGAAGAAGGTATTCATAGTGTCACCTTTCTGTATCACCCACAATAATCCTTCCTCTAAATTTTTTTCTTCCAGGAACTTGTAGTTTCTTGATCCATCAAGCTTATCTTCCATCATAGTTCTTATTCATCATAATTTTAGATTCTTCACAACCCCTTGTCAATTGGGCTAGAAAACCTAACAGTTAGGCTAGGCTAGCACTTTTAGGGTTTTTTGGAATTATGACTACCAACAATAAGACTTTGAAAGATAGGATAACATTGGTGAGTTGAAGAGCTCCTTCATTGAGTTGCAGCAACCCTAATATTGAAATTTCTGCAGAAATTAGTGAAACCCTAGGGCCAAAATTTCAAAATGCTCGAAATTTCACTCTGAGAGTCTTTGGAAGTGCGTTGGAGGAGGATGTACTATCCTATGCTAATATTATCCCCATCATTCATTTATTAAGGGATAAAACACATCAGAAAGGAGGGTCATATTGATTTTCTGGAAACCCTAGGGGGGTCGTACGATTCTGTAGAAAATAGAGAAGACTGGTAGATGCTTGTGCAATGGTTTCTTCAAGACCTATGCTTTGATACCATGTTGATTTTTCAATAATATAGGATTAATCATGAAGTTTATTCCATTTTAGAATTTTACTTAAACCATAAACAATTGTGTTGCAGCAACCAAGATCACAAGAAGAAACACCATGCACAAGTAGACAAGAAGTATCTTGGGAAACCCTTCTCAACAAGGGAAGAAACCCCAACCAATCCATTAACATATTATTCAAGAGAAATACCTCCACCACCAATAAAACCTATCACACAAAAGGGTTCTCACAAGCCCTAGAAAACAAGCACCCAAGAGAGGTGTGCACTTTTCCCAAGAAGATGTACTTGCTGAAATTTACAAACTCACACAAAAGATATGATTCCTTAATGGGGAATTTAACTTTACTTATATTAGACTTTACCTATCAATAGAAGTGTCCATTGGCACAACAAGGCTAACCTCTCCAACTCACAATATAATTAATAATAACAAGATTAATTATCTTTTACATTAATTATCAGTTACTTTAAGTTGGGGCCGACCTGTACCCTTTACATTACAATTAGGGTTATAGGCAGGTATGACTCTTGAAAAATATAGCAAGGGATCTCATACACCCACTAGTGCTCAAACACTAGGGGCACATCCATAGGGATTTCCATATGTCTATCTCACTGTGTCTCACAGGAGAACCACACTCACTAGTGCTCAACCACTAGGATCATGTTCACCTGTGCTCATCCACAGGCATGTCCACTCAATAGATCTTCTTTCCCACTGCATTACACAGGAGGGTCATCTGGAGTTCATCATCTCAAATCTCTGCTTAGAGGATGTTAATACATCGTATTTATCTCTATCCCATAATGATGCACCCAACTCATGGGAATTCACATGTTCACCTTTTGCTCAACCACGGGCACGTCAAACTCAACAAATCTTCTTTCTCACTGTGTTACATAGGAGAATCATATGGATTTATTCTCAACTCTTTGTAAGGAGGAGGCCATCACTACGTTCCAGTTCTGTCTCATATAGGAACCACACAACCAACTCATGGGCTCTCTCTCAGGTCGACTCAATCAGTTTGTGTCGTGGATGATGTCTCACATAGTTGTAATCATCAACACTAACATGGTTCTTTGAGGAACATCTTAGGCTTTCACCCAAGACATTGTTCCCTTATTGTATAAATTTGGCATGTGTGATGTAAAAAATTTATTCACCCAGTCACTTGACACCTTCAGACATGAGCTCTCACATCCTTAAGACCTTAGACAATGGACACATGGGATTGTTTTTGGAAGATTTGGTAATGATGGCACACAAATGGGCTGGAAGCACAAAGGATGTGCAATGTACCCCATGGCTTATTACTCACTAGATCTAGGATGTTGCAGCA
>ML800023.1:117286-133431 GCA_009831015.1 Picea engelmannii
AAATTTCTCCACACAATTCTTTCACCAATTCTTCATTCAATCTTGCTTAACCTTTTCCATGAGAAACCTTTCAATATATAGGAGAAGGAGAGATGGTTAAATGGATGAGGATGATCCCACTAAATCTAAGAAGTCAGTAGGATTCCAACCATGTGAATGCCAACTCATTTTCTAGAAGATTCCCTTCTAGAACCTTCGTGATCTCTTCTCTTTTCCAATCTTTGAAATAGGTTCGCAACCTACCTATAGAGTAGACCATGAATAGTTCGCACCCTAAGTTTGGGTTGCCTACGAGAATGAAGGATTTTCGCACCCTGTAATATAGGTAGCTTGCGAACTCATCTTAAAAATGTGTTTTTTGGAAGGAGACAACAGTCACTTTTCTTAGGCAAAAAGTCCTTGTGGGATCCTGAATACATCACTTGTAGAGACATAACCAGAGTGACCAAAATCATGTGTAACGGAATTCCCCCCAAAGTATGAGGCCAGAACTTGTAACAGCTGAAATACTTTGTAAAATGCATGTGTGTGTTAGAAACAAGGAGCGCACATAATCAAAAACCTGTAAACAACCAAGAATCTACAAAATATAATACCAATTCTGAGGTAGGCATTCCCATGCTTAGATGAAAAATGAATGGAATCATAAACGTAGTTCATGGCGACCAATCATACACCATGGATCCATGTCATCAAAATGCTACATAGCCACAAGGAATACATTGTGGAAATATGTGAGAGGACTTGAATAATGGCATAGACACGTGACATACAAAGTGGATCTATGTGCTGATACAAATAATACATACTCCATCATAGCTTGGATCAAAAAGATGAGACCCAGAGTCTTCAATCCCATCACCTGAAAGTATGAATCTAGCCATGCGATTACATGTGTTGAAGTCAAACATAGTAGAAACCACTTGATTACCAGTCATTGATGAAAACCATTAACAAGTGTGAGTGAAATCACCATTGATGTCAATGACTCCCAAGGTATCGAAGTACAATCCACACGAATGCGAATGAACAAGCTGAAGTTGAGCACTCGACGGAATCTCTCGATCAAGGATCAATGATGTGAAACCCTTGTCGAAAGCGAAGAGACCTTCCATTAAGGCATGTCGGTTCTAAGGTACTAAATGATTTCTAAGTCCCATTTCCGGATAATGAGTTGGATTCGATAGAACAAGACTCATCACAAGAGGGCCTTGATGTATCCCCCATCAATGACACAAAATAAGTAACAAATTTTGAGGGTGAAACAAAGTATGAATACGAGTTGAAACAGACACAGGGAAGGTTGACATAGTAAGAATGGACAACTACAGATGGTCGACTCAATAGAGGGTTCGTGTGAAATTCTCTTGAACATATGAACGACACTACCAAGGATTTGGCAGCACTAACTCAAAGACGACCCAAGATATGACCTTGTAACAAGTTGAACGAGAGACAAATGGATTTCCCAACCTCGATTCAAATGACGAATAGGGGGTGTCATGTTCAAGTACGATGCTTACTTCCATTAATATGAATACGAAAACACATCCCTTTCCCAAAATTTTCCCCACCATTCCTAGCGAGTACCTCTTTATTTTTACACAAACTTTAGGAAGATAACATATGCTTATTGATGTAAGCTCATCCTTTGAATGAGTCCCTCGGAGTATATTTAACAAACCTTAGGAAGGAGTGGTTCGGTCCCATTGCGGGTCTTTCGATGTTTGTTTAACAAGTCTAAGGATAGAAAACTTGGGCCTTTTTCATGTTTTGAGAGTCTGAAAAACACTTAAAGAGAACTCTCCCAATTCCGTTTTCATAAAAGAGATCGACGAGACCAAAAAAGTGATAAACTATCGACATTCGAACGTTTTCTTCAAATACTTTAACAAGCATGAAAAGAACAAGATCGCTCGACAATCTTTTCGTTTTTATGGAGCGTGAAAAGAGCTTAAAGGATACTCCTTTACTTTCGTCGTTTTCGTGTTACCATGATGAGTATGAAAAGACGAGAAAAAGTATACTCGGTTACATTTTCATATATTTTCGAGTGCGAGAACGAACAAAGACTAAGCTTGACGTTTTTTCTAAAAAACCCTAAAAAAGTAGTCGTACATGCGACAAAAAGAAAAAACACCTGCACCCCCTCGTTCGGACTTCGAAGTTACTATATCTGTGAAAAAATACACTCACAAGGCTATTAGGGTATTAGGTTTTATCACAAAGCAATAAAAATAATACAAAAAATCAATAAAAAATAGTAAAAAGTGAATAAATATGGGTGAAAAGGAATTTTTACCATTTCATTGTTACTTTGCCCAGAAACTTGTCCAACATACCTCATTTTCCCCCAAATTTCATTGCTCTATTGTGGGAGGCACAAGCAATCATTTGGAGAATGGTTTTATCCAACGAGGTAATCTCTTGATTCTCTAACTTTTTATGGTTTATTTTTTGTTTTTATTGGCAATTTTTTGGGTTTTGAGTCCATTTTAGGGTCGGAACATGTGCCCAAGCATTCTCACAGGTGGTCCATGCAGGACCTGTGAGAATCTAAGATTTTTGTAGGTGGCCTTCAGGGCACCTGCAAGAATCTCACACTGTGCAAAAGGTTCGCTTGCAGGGGCTGAAAAATGGATTTTAAAGTGAGGTTTTACTCAACAAAAATTATGCAAGAGTTTAAAACAAGTTGCTAACTCCCCTCTCATGGATATTTTGCAGGTGTTTGACCATCACGATGTTGGAATGGAGAGAAAGAGAACATGAGGAGGATGATTCCATTGTCGAGAATGACCTGGGTACAATCGCTGCCCTCCGGGACTGTCGGCTCTTGAAATTTTTCAGGATTCCTGACATGAGAGCCCAACTCAGGTTGTTGGAATACCTAGTCCACATGTGGGATGTGGATCAACAATTATTTCACGTGGAAGTCCATACGCTGACACTAGATATCGAGGATATCTATTTTCTAACAGGGTTGTCACGGTGTGGATACCATGCTACTTTGACTGGAGGTAGAGGCGACAGACTCCCTATGAACGAGTGTTGTCACCAATATTGTGTTCCCAAGACAGAGAGAAGCAAGGGTAAAGTTTCCATTTGGGGGGTCCAAGATCTAACCCTACAGACCATCTTTTTTATTATTGCATGAATGGCTAGGAGTGCGGCTCCCCACATAGCTATCCAGAGCTATTTCCAATACGCCATAAAGTGCACAGAGCCTCAAGTTTTCAACTAGTCAAATGCAGTTCTCCACAGTATGAAGATACAATTGACAAAGTGTAGAAAGGGTGACTTGAAGCAGTTTGGGTACGGGTCACTTTTGGTGTCATTCTTTCTCAAGAACGTCCCACTGCTGTGACCACAAGTCAATTGGGGTTTACCGTCCCCACAAGATCCGAGGATGCTGAGGTGGTGTAAACTCATGGCTCGACACATAGCAAGGCCTATAATAAGGTATATGATTCATTTTTTGACTAGTTGAGGCCCCAGATGCTGATGATCGACGACTACACATATGTTGGTTCGGATTTTTGAGGGGATATGGATTTGGCCCTACCTAAGGATGCTCAGTGGGGTGACTTAGGTAAGAAGTACACATTTTGTTCTTTTTAAATGTTTTTGCAAATTTTATCATATGAAATGTTTTTATGTTTATCCAAGAAATAATCCAAAAATTTATTTTTGATGACACAGATGTGGGGCCATATTGACCTCCAGGAACGTGGCCCATTCAAAGGCAAGCATAAGTAGCTCCAGTGGTGAGATGGGATGCCAAAGACTATGAGGCAGTGGAATATAACTTAGATGGGTTGACCGTGGATGTCCCGAATATTTCTATTGGGGAGATCTTGAGACGTTACCAGCACCATACTATGGGCATGTTCAAGTCTCTCAGTCGACTGCTCCGTAGGGTAGCCCAAAAAGTTGTGTGTTATCATGAGCATCATCTGTGATGCTATTTTTTAGAAGCTATGGGCTTCGTATTTTGAGAATTTGATCCTTGGATAGAAACTTTTTGTAAAAACTTTTGATCATTATATACATATATACGGCTTCTATCGACTTATTTTGTGTTGTGTTATACATGTAATGTGTGATTGGCTTATAAATGTCCCAAATGTTTGTCTAAAACATAGTTAGCTAAGGCATCAGTCAATGTATTTAGACATCTAGGAATGTGTTGATATTCAATATAATCAAAATAACATTCCAAGAGGCGAATTCGTAAATATACCCGTAATAAAGTAGGACTTCGGATAGCATAAACGTTACTTAGTTGTAGTATTACTAGTTGTGAATCGAGTCATATAACCAGGTGGCATATATCAAGTGAAATAGCATCGATCAACAATTCGATGACAACGCTATATTCTGCAATATTATTGGTCGCACGACCAAGGCACACACCTCATAGAATGGTAAGTTCGTTTGTAGGGGAATAAATTGCCCATGCAACAGAAGAAAGGTTCTAAGTACTACGGCTAGCACCATCGGTGAATCCAATGTGGGGTGGAAAAGACTCGAACATCCAGAAACCAAGCACAATGCAAGACAAGCGGTCGAGGGTAGAGACCAAATAACGAAAAAGAATACTAAAGTAACAAAAAGTATGATACAATAAAATACAAGCACTCATGCACAGGTGATCTTAAGCATAGTAATTCTTTAAGTAAAACCCATTTCTGAGTTCAATCAAAGGGATATTGTCATATTCCACCAACTCATAAGCTCTTTTTTCCAAAACTCATCTAATGATAAAAGGACCTCACCACATAGCTTCAAATTTTTCGGCTCTTAGCATATCCCGATCTTGTTCGTAAAGGAGAACCAAATCACCTTCGAAGAAAATGCATGGATTGACATGTTTGTCATATTGGGATTTGAGCATTTCTTCTAGGCTTCTATAACTAGAGTGGCATCGTGATGGGTTTCATCTAATTGCATGAGATACAACAGACATTCTTCTTCGGCATAAGTGTTTGGGAGAAGTTCGACGACTAGTTTTAGGGAGGGTTTCTCACATTCAATCGGTAAGATGGATTCTAGACCATAGACTAACGGGAATGGTGTAAACCCAGTAGTAGACTTAACACATGTCCAGTAAGCCCATAATGCTAAAAACAACATTGTGTGCCAACTCGTTTTGTGAATCCATATCATTCGTCAAAGCATCATAATAAGGATTTTGTTTATTGCTTCAACTTGGTCGTTGGCTTGTGGGTAATAGGGTGTTGAGTTTTCATGGAGAAGACCCAACTTTTCAGTGAGTTCAGACATCATGAAGTTTCTAAAGTGGCTACCGTGGTCAGTAATGATAGCTTGAGGAACACCAAACTGAGAAATGATGTGATTGAATATAAATAATGTTGCAGTCCTTCCGGTATTGTCGAATGTTGGCATCGCCTCAACCCATTTTGTAAAATATTCTATGGCTACAATAATGTATCCATGCCCCCCAGCCGAGTGAGGGTGACATGTCATTAAATCGATACCCCATTTCACAAAAGAACCAACGAATACAACAGGGTGTAGAGAAGCATGGTGTGATCGTATTTTATTGTTGTAGATTTGGCAAGCGTGGCATTTTTGGACAACAATTATACAATTGTTGAATAAAGAAGACCAAAAATACCTCGCTCATAAGATCTTCTGGGAAGTAGCATACCCAGACATATGACCACCACAGGATTCAGAATGGCAGTCATTTAGGCTTTCTCGGCTTCGTCAAATGTGAGGCAGCGTTGAAAAACGGAGTCAATCCCACGACGATAAAGAGTATCACCGAGGATAATATACTGACGGGCTTGGTAGCGTGTTCGATGACGGTCAGTGCTAGACAAATTAGGATGGAAATTCTGGCTCTGGAGATATATGATGATATCTCCGTACCAAAGGTCGTCGGAACTGATTAAGAAAAGGGATTCATCATGTAATGAATCGTCTGCTACATTTTCTATCTCAGAGCAGGGAAGGTCGCATATCAACTCGACAAACACCAAGGATTTCTTGGACTTAGCGCATTCGAATTCTAATTCAAACTCCTGGAGAATTACGATCCATTTGGAGTATTTTCACCTTATCAATTGGCGTGTAAGAATGTGTTGCATAGGGTTGCAATTAGAAATTACCGTAGTCTTGCGAGAAAGGATATAGTGTCAGAAACGTTGAACAACCTGGACAACTACCAAGGCCAATTTTTCAACATGTAAATACTTGGTTTTGGTAGTCATGAGACTCTGACTCAAGTAATAGATGACATGTTCATCATGAGAATCATCCTCCTAGATGAGAACCATAGCGATGGTATATTCTAAGGCTACGAGGTAAAGGAAATAATCTCGACTGTAATCAGGTGGGAAGAGTAGTGGGGTATGTGTCAAAGATAGTTTCAAAGCTTCGAAATCTTTGTTGGCAGTGGTATCCCATACGAACTTAGAACCTTTCTTGAGTAGTTGCGTAAATCCAAGAGTTAGCTCAGCACAGTTTGGGATGAAACGACGAAGAAAGTTTTCCTTCCTTTGCAAAATTTGTAACAGGCGAAGGGATGAAGGAAGAGGAAGATTGAGAATCACCTCGACCTTAAAAGGATCCACCCGGATCCCTTGACATGAAACAATAAATCCCAAAAGTCATCCAAATTCTATGCAAAAAACACATTTGTGGGGATTCAAGCATATATGGTAAAACTGACATCGAAGTAAAATGGCGCAGAGGTGTATTGGATGATCTACATAGCGCATGGAATGAGCGGGTAAGTCATCGAGATATGGCTGCATGATGTGATTTATATCATGAAAGGTGTAATACATATCACGTTGAAAAGTTGCACCAACATTCTTTAAACCGAATGGAAGCTTCTGGTAGGCAAAAGTGCCCCAAGGACAAATAAAAGCGGTCTTGTGTTGGTCCATGGATACGATATTGATTTGATTATATCTGGAGAAACCATCCATCAGAGAGAAGATTTCACTTCCGGCACAATCATCGACGATCTGGTCAATGAAGGGGGTAGGAAAGTTGTCCTTAGGATAAGTTGTGTTAATGTCCCTATAATAAACACACACGCAGATTGTGCCTTGTTTCTTGTCTATCGGAACAAGATTGGAAACCCAGTCAATTAGAGCCACAAGGTAAATAAATCTATCTTTGAGAAGTTTCTCAACTTCAAGCTTGATAGCAGTTGCTTTACGTGGGTGAACCAGACGAAGTCGTTTCCAGACGGTTTTAGCACCCGGGTATGTCTTAATCTCATGTACCACAATGTCAGGGTCAATCCCTGACATTTCTTCATAGCTCCATGCAAAGACGTCATGAAATTATTGGAAAAGAGACTTGTAGGTGACAACTTCACCATGGGAACACGAAGCTCCGATATGCACATTTTCGACAACTCCAGGTTTTATGGATATGTCAAGGGGGATGGTGAGTGAGATATTACTTAAGTTCCCTTCATAGAACATATCGTGTGTAGACTCGGGAACAGTAGAAATGATGACAATGGTCGACGGGGTTGAGAGTCATTGGTAACCCTCGATGGTGTGTTGTTCCAGGAAGAGGATGGAATGATGATATCCATCGTCCCAAAGGGTATCTTCCACAGACATAACATACATAATCATCTTGTCTATAGGAAAAATGATATGGAATGGATCCAGAGATAAAACACCAGGAGGGGGTAAAAGGGGTTGCCGATTAAATGGCTTGATAAGCAGATTCGACCGGACTCAAAGGCATTTTGTTTCCATAACAAAGATGATCATCGGGGTTGGGTACCATCCATGGGTCGTAAGGTGCAGGGGTTCCTTGAACATAGGTGGAGATCATGTTGTTCGAGGCGACTAATGGATGTGGAACATCGGGTGGTGGAATGGGGAAAGTACCCATCAAAGAGGAATCTTTAAGAAGAACCACACCAATGTTCTCATATCCAGGGGGGTTTTGCAATGAAAGGTATGTTGTCGGTATGTGCATCAGAGTGAAAGAAGGTCAATTGGTCTATGGTAACTACTTTTCCATGATGTGAGAAACACACAACACAAAAAAGAGTGGACACAACTACACACATGGAATCGATCCATCTATGGCCAAGTAGAAGGTTGTAATTGAGAGGAGAGTCAAAGACCTCCACTTCAACGTTGACCATTTTTCCTTCTAACGTAATAGGCAATGAAGGGAGGACATTGTAAGGCTTAAAACTAGATCCATTGAAGGCTTTGAGTGTGTTGTGGGATTCAGTCAAAGGAGGAGAGTCGATGGCTTTCCAGCACGTAATAGACATGACACACATCGAGGCACCCTCACCAATAACTGTTCTACAAATGTTTTTGTTGGAGACAATAACTTGTATTTGGAATGCAAGTTGAGGGGGTAACCTTGGAATGTGATCTTCCAAGTCAAAAATTATTAAATTTGTATCCGTAGGGTCGATTCCACCAATAGCTTTCAACATGGCTTTCCGTTGTATAGGACAACTCTGAAGGACTTTGAGGGTTGACATCGCAGACGGTGCTTGGGCTAGATCTTCAACAATATTGTAGTTCTGGGTAGCATGTGCATGAGGATTGAAAGTCGATTTCAAAAAACACCCTTTGGAGGAGGGATAAGAACTGTATCTAGGCTCGGTCATTCGAGATGAAGAGGACCCTTGGTAGGTGGAGTCATGGGAGATGGTTCAACCAATGAAAGAGGTATTGCATCAACCTTCTCTTTGGAGGAAGAATAATCTTTGGTTCGAGTGGTAAGTGTGATGTCATTCTTCTTTGAATCACCTATACACATTAAGACATAGGATGTATTGGAGGGGGAAGGTTGGTCATGAATGACCAATTGGACCTGTTGTTGAGAAGGGAAAGATTGTGACAACACAGCTGAAGTGGGGGGTTTTAGGGTCCCTTGAAGGAACTTAGTAACCTCGGCTCATCATGGACAATCCTTAGTGTAGTGATAATCACCACAGATAAGACAAGGGTATCAGGGTTTGCGCTTATCCCTATCATCAACAGGTGGTGTTTTGGTTTTCTCATTTTGCGGATTATTTTTATCCTCCTTCTTCTTTCCCTTTCCTTTTCTGGATTTATTGTTGCCGGCGGGGGTAGATTGAACAAATTTTACCTCAGAAGTCTTGCTGGTGGGAAGGGTAGGAAACAAATCATTTTGAACATTAGAAGAAATTGATTTGGGGTTATTGCTAGAGGTTTGGATGGAATGAGGTTGGGCATGGAAAGTGCCAATCACTCTGTCAGCTACATGAGAAGTAGCAGGGGTAGTTGAAGTAGCAGAAGTAGAAGGACGAGGTGTGTCAGAGATTAAGTCGTAAAGAGTACCCATTTGGGAGTAAATGAGGTTGAGGTATTGAGCACGACTGATTTCCTATTCTTCTATTACAACTCCACCCATGGCGATGTCACAAAAGATGTCATTCATGAATGATTTCATGAAACACTCTGCTAGCAACTTATCGGGAACTTATCGGATAACTTTTCAACGTGCTATGTCTTACGCCTTTCATGATATAAATCACATCGTGCAACCATATCTTGATGACTTACCCACTCATTCCATGCACCGTGTAGATCATCCAATACACCTCCGTGCCATTTTCCTTCGATGTTGGTTTTACCATATACGCTTGAACCCCCACAAATGTGTTTTTTGCATAAAATCTCGTCGACTTATGGGATTTATTCTTTCACGTCAAGGGATCCAGGTGGATCCTTTGAAGGTCGAGGAAATTCTCAATCTTCCTCCTCCTTCCTCCCTTCACCAGTTACAAAGTTTGCAAGGGAAGGAAAACTTTCTTTGTCGTTTGATCCCGAACTATGCTGAGATAACTCTTGGATTTATGCGACTGCTTAATAAAGGTTCTGAGTTCGTATGGGATACCATTGCCAACAAAGCTTTCAAAGCTTTGAAAATGTCTTTGACATGTACCCCACTACTCTTCCCACCTTATTACAGTTGGGATTATTTCCTTTACCTCACAACCTCATACTATACCATCTCTATGGTTCTCGTTCAGGAGGATGACTCTCATGATGAACATGTCATCTATTACTTGATTCGAAGTCTCACGACTACCGAAACCAAGTATTTACATGTTGAAAAAATGGCATTGGAAACCGTCCAGGTTGTTCAACGTTTCCAGCACTATATCCTTTCTCGCAAGACTACGGTAATTTCTAACTACAACCCTATGCAGGACATTCTTACATGCCAATTGATAGGGGGAAAATATTCTAAATGGATCGTAATACTCCAGGATTTTGACTTCGAATTTGAATGTGCTAAGTCCAAGAAATCCTTGGTGTTTTCCGAGTTGATATGCGACCTTCCCTGCTTTGAGACGAAAAATGTAGCAGATGATTCATTACCCGATGAATCACTTTTACTGATCAGTTCTGACGAACTTTGGTATGGAGATATCATCATATATCTCAGCACCCAGACTTTTTGACCCAATTTGTCTAGAACTGACCATCGTCGAACATGCTACCAAACCCATCAGTATATTATCCTCAGTGATACTTTTTATCATCGTGGGATTGACTATGTTTTTCGATGTTGCCTTACATTTGAAGAAGCTGAGAAATCCCTAAATGAATACCATTATCAAGCCTATGGTGGTCACATGTCTGGGTATGATACTCCCTAGAAGATCTTATGAGTGGGGTATTTTTTGCCTTATTTATTCAACGATTGTATAACTGTCGTCCAAAAATGCCACGCTTGCCAAACCTACAACAATAAAATACGATCACACCCTGTGGTCTCCATTAGTCCTTCTGAGAAATGAGGTATCATTTTCATGACATGTCACCCTCACTCGGTCAGGGGGGCATGGATACATTATTGTAGCCATATATTATTTTACGAAATGAGCCGAGGTGATGCCAACATTCGACAATGCCGGAAGGACTGCAACATTATTTATATTCAATCACATCATTTCTCGGTTTGGTGTTCCTAAAGATATTGTTACTGACCACAGTAGAAACTTTAGAAACTTCATGATGTCCGAACTCATTGAAACGTTGGGTCTTCGCCAAGAAAAATCAACACCCTATTACCCACAAGCCAACGGCCAAGTTGAAGCAATAAACAAAATCCTCATTACCATGGTTCGATGAATGATAGGGATTCACAAAATGAGTTGGCACATGATGTTGTTTTCATCATTGTGGGCTTACCAGACATCCATTAAGTATTCTACCATGTTTACACCATTCCAGTTAGTCTATGGTCTAGAATCCATCTTGTCAATTGAATGTGAGATACCCTCCCTAAAACTAGTCATCGAACTTATGCCGAAGAAAAACGTATGTTGTATCTCATGCAATTATATGAAACCCGTCGCGATGCCACCCTAGTTATAGAAGCCCAAAAGAAATGCGTCAAATCCCAGTATGACAAACATGTCAAGCCACATATTTTCTCTGAAGGTGATCTAGTTCTCCTTTACGAACAAGATCGGGATATGCTAGGAGCCGAAAAATTTGAAGTTATGTAGTGAGGTCCTTTTATCGTCAGACAAGTTTTGGAAAAAGGAGCTTACGAGTTGGTGGAATACGATGGTACCCTTTGAGTGAACCCAGAAATGGGTTGTACTTAAAGAAGTGCTATGCTTAAGATCACTTGTGCATGAGTGCTTGTATTTTATTGTATCATAATTTTTGTTACTTTAGTATGCTTTTTCGTTATTTGGTCTCTACCCTCAACCGCTTATCTTGCGTTGTGCTTGGTTTCCAGATGTCAAAGTATTCTCCACCCCACATTGGCTTCATCAATGGCGCTATCCATAGTACTCAGAACCTTGCTTCTGCTGCATGGGCAATTTACGCCCCCACAAATGAACATATCAGTCTACGAGGTGTGTGCCTCAGTTGTGTGACCAATAATATTGCAGAATATAACGTCGTCATCAAATTTTTGATTGATGCTATTTCGCTTGATATCCGCCACACGGTTATATGACTCTGTTCGCAACTAGTAGTACTATAGTTAAGTAACGTCCATGCTATCTGAAGTCCTACTTTATTATGAGTATATTTACGATTTCACCTCTTGGAATGTTATTTTGATTATATTGAATATCAGCACATTCCTAGATGTCTAAATGCATTGACTAACACCTTATCCAACTATGTGTTAAACAGACATTTGGGACATTCATAAACCAATCACACATCACATGTATAACACAACACAAAATAAGCCAGTATAAGCTGTATATATGTATATAATGATCAAATTTTTTTACAAAATGTTTATGTCCAAGGATCAAAATCTCAAAATACGAAGCCCATAGCTTCTACAAAATAGCATCATGGATGATGATCATGATAACACACAACTGCTTGGGCTACCCTATGGAGCAGTTGACTGAGAGACTCGGACATGCCCACAGTATGGCATTGGTAACGTCTCAGGATCTCCCCAATATCAATATATGGGACATCCGTGGTCAACCCCTCTAAGTTTTGTTCCACTGCCTCATAGTCTTCGGCATCCCATCTCGCCACTCGATCCGCTTTTTCTTGCCGTTGAATGGGAGACGTTCCTACAGGTAAATATGGCCCCACATCTGTGTCATCAAAAAGAAATTTTTGGATTAGTTCTTAGATAAACATAAAAACATTCCATATGACAAAATTTGTAAAAACATTTAAAAAGAAAAAAATGTGTACTTCTTACCTAAGTCACCCCACTGAGCATCCTTAGGCAAAGCCAAATAGATCCCCTCAAAAATCCAAACCATCATATGCGTAGTCGTCGATCATCATCATTTGGGGCCTCAACCAGTCAAAAAATGAATCATTATACTTGATTATAGGCCCTTCTACGTGTCAAACCATGAGGTTATACCACCTCAGCATCCTCGGATCCTGTGGGGTCGGTAAACCCCAATCAACCTGTAGTCGCAACAGTGGGACCCTCTCGAGGAAGAATGACACCAAAAGTGACCTGTACCCAAACTGCTTCAAGTCACCCTTTCTGCACTTCGTCAATTGTCTCTTCATACTGCGGAGAACTGCATCCGACCAGTTCAAAACTAGAGTCTCTGTGCACTCTATGGTGTATTGGAAATAGTTCTAGAGAGCCATGTGTGAAGACGTTCTCCCATCCATGTGTGCAATAGTAAACAAGATGGTCCGTAGGGTCAGATCTTGGACCCCCAAATGGCGACCTTACCCTTGCTTCTCTCTGCCTCGGGAACACAATATTGGCAACAATACTCTCTCATAGGGAGTCCGTCGCCTCTACCTCCGGTCAAAGTAGCATGGTATCCATTTCGTGACAACCCCATTAGAAAATAGATATACTTGATATCTAGTGTTAGCATATGGACTCCCACATGAAATCATTGTTGATCCACATCCCACATGTGGACCAAGTATTCCAACAACTTGAGATGGGCTCTCATGCTCGGAATCCTGAAAATTTTCAAGAGCCCACAGTCCCGGAGGGCAGCGATTGTACCTGGGTCATTCCTGGAAATGGAATCATCCTCCTCATGTTATCTTTCTCTCCATTCCAACGGTCAAACACCTGCAAAAGATCCATGAGAGGGGATTCAACAACTTGTTTTAAACTCTTGCATAATTTTTATTGAGCAAAACCTCACTTTAAAATCCCTTTTTCGGCCCCCTTAGGCAAAACCTTTTTCACAGTGAGAGATTCTCCCAAGTCTCACATGGCCCACCTGTGAGAATGCTTGGGTGCATGTTCCGACCCTAAAATGGACTCAAAACCCAAAAAATTGCCAATAAAAACGTAAAATACACCATGGAAAAGTTAGAGAAACAAGAGATTATCTCGTTGGCTGAAACCATTCGCCGAATGATCACTTGTGACTCTCGCAATCGAGCAAATAAATTTGGGGGAAAATGAGGTATGTTGGACAAGTTTTTGGTCAAAGTAGCAATGAAATGGTAAAATGTCCTTTTCACCCATATTTATTCACTTTTTACTATTTTTTATTGATTTTTTATATTTTTTTTATTGCTTTGTTTATAAAACCTGATACCCTAATAGCCTTGTGAGTGTGGTTTTTTGCAAATATAGCTACTTCAAAGTCCGAACAAGGGGGTGAGGATGCTTTTTCTTTTTGTCGCATGTACGACTATGTTTTCAGGGTTTTTTAGAAAAACCTCGAGCTCAGTCTTTGTTCGTTCTCACACTTGAAAATATATGAGAACGTAACCAAGTATATTGTTTCTCATCTTTTCGTACTCGTCATGGTAACATAAAAATGACGAATGTAAAGGAGTATCCTTTAAGCTCTTTTCATGCTCCATAAAAATGAAAAGATTGCCAAGCAATATTATTCTTTTCACGCTCGTTAAAGTATTTGAAGAAAACGTTTGACGGGCGATAGTTTATCACTTTTTCGGTCTCGTCGAACTCTTTTATGAAAAAGGAACTGGAAGATTTCTCTTTAAGTGTTTTTCAGACTCTTAAAACATGAAAAAAACCCGGGTTTTCTATCTTTGCACTCGTTAAACAAACATTGAAAGGAACCACAATGGGACCGAACCACTCCTTCCTAGGGTTCGTTAAATATACTCTGAGGGACTCATCTGAAGGATGAGATTACATCAACAAGCATATGTTATCCTCCTCAAGCTTGTGTAAAAATAAAGAGGTACTCGCCAGAAATGGTGGGGGAAATTTTGGGAAAGGGATGTGTTTTCGTATTCATATTAATGGAAGTAAGCGTCACTCTTGAACACGACACCCCCTATTTTTCATTTGAATCCAGGTTGGAAAATTCATTTGTCTCTCGTTCGAAATATTACAAGGTCATATCTTGGGTCGTCTTTGAGTCAGTGTTTCCAAATCCTTGGTCATGTCGTTCATATGTTCAATAGAAGTTCACATGAACCCTCTATTGAGTGGGCCATCTGCAATTGTCCATTCTTACTATGTCGACCTTCCCTGTGTCCATTTCAACCCATATTCATACTTTGTTTCACCCTCAAAATATGTTACTTATTTTGTGTCATTGATGGGGGATACATCAATGCCCTCCTATGATGAGCCTTGTTCCATCGACTCCAACTCATTATCCAAAAATGAGACTTATAAATCATTTAGTACCTTGGAACCTTCATGCCTTAATGGAAGGTCTCTTCGCTTTCGACAGGGGTTTCACATCATTGATCCCTGATCGAGAGATTCTGCCGAGTGCTTGACTTCATCTTGTTCATTCGCATTTGTGCGGATTGTACTTCGATACCTTGGGAGTCATTGACATCAATGGTGATTTCCCTTACACTTGTTAATTTTTTTCATCAATGACTGGTAATCAAGTGGTTTCTACCATGTTCGACTTCAGCACATGTAATCGCATGGCTATATTCATACTTTCAGGTGACGGGATTGAAGACCCTGGGTCTCATCTATTTGATCCAGGTTGAAATGGAGTATGTATGATTTGTATCGGCACATAGATCCACTTTGTATGTCATGTGGCTATGTCATTATTCAAGTCCTCTCACATAGATCCACAGTGTATCCCTGGTGGCTATGTAGCATTATGACAACATGGATCCACGGTGTATGATTGGTGGCCATGACCTACGTTTATGATTCCATTCATTTGTCATCTGAGCATGGGAATGCCTACCTCATAACCAGTATTATATTCTACAGATGCTTGGTTGTTTACAGGTTTCCAATTAGGTGCGCTCCTTGTTTCTGACACACACACACATTTTACAAAGTATTTCGGCTGTCACAAGTTCTGGCCTCATACTTTGGGGGGAATTTTATTACACATGATTTTGGTCACTCTGGTGATGTATCTACAAGTGATGTATTTAGGCTTCCACAAAGACTTTTTTCCTGGGAAAAGTGATTGTTGTCTTCTTCCAAAAAACACATTTTTAAGATGAATTCGCAAGCTGCCTATATTACAAGGTGCGAAAATCCTTCATTCTCGCAGGTAACCCAAACTTAGGGTGCGAACGTTTCGCAGTCTGCTCTATAGGTAGGGTGTGAACCTGTTTCAAAGCTTGGAAAAGAGAAGAGATCACGAAGGTTTTAGAAGGGAATCTTCTAGAAAATGAGTTGGCATTCACATGGTTGGCATCCTACTGACTTCTCAGATTTAGTGGGATCATCCTCATCCATTTAACCAT
>ML800023.1:157443-169706 GCA_009831015.1 Picea engelmannii
CCAAAAATGACTATTCAGTCACAGAAAACAAACTTGGACTCACCAAAACATGACCTCAATCAATGAGGGATTCAAGCTCCCTGGAGCTTCCTAAAACTTCAATGGTTAAAAACCTACAAAAGAAGTCTTCAAATGCCTGTGAAAATAGTGCCAATGGATTTAAATCGTCCAAAAACCCCTAGCTGGGATTTTACGACACCTCATTTGACCAAAAAATGAAGAAGATAGGCCTCCTGCCATTCTCTTCCTTCAAGCTTGTTGTCTCTGGTTAGCCAAAACGCACCTCTGTACGTTCTCAACCAAGAACACGCTCCAAAATGTGTGCTCAAGCCCAGAACCAGTGCAACCGCATAACGGTGCAAAACTGTAGGACACTTATGGGTGTGCCATCCCCTAGCTGTCAAAACCACGGGCACATGTGGGTCATAGAACCGATCGCATATACAAAAAGGGCTAACCTTTAAAGCCAACAGTTAAGTGCCAAGTGTCGAGCGCGTGGTTAAACCGTTTTAAAATATCGTGCTTTTGTTTGTCTGTGGTCATGTGGTTGAGGGTTGTGTGATTGGGGGCTATGAATTTGATTGTAATACGCGCACGGGAGGGGGGTCATATGGTTATATGCATGTGAACGGAGGCTGGGGCTTAGCCCCAACCCTGTCCGCACCCAAACATTAATACATGCAAACTTAAATATATATGAAATGGTATATATAACAAGTAACAAAGTATGGCGCATTGGCAGGGTGGCTCTTGCCAAGACTTTAGACTATGGGGGATGTCCACGGTTTGAACCCCACAGAGTCCATAACATTTTGAACTAACAACCAATACAACGGTGCCATGTGGAAGCCCATGACTGGGCCACGTGGCACCACACCATTTTCCCAATAAATGCCATGTGTCGCAATGTGATTCACCCAAATATGCCAATGAGTGAAGGCCACGTCATCATCTACCACTTGGATGTACGACCTCTTCCACGTCATCCTGTACGGACTGTATGGACTGCACAGTCAACATCCCTTTTTTTACCTGTTTGACGATTTGAACAGATCATGATATCTCTCGCTCCTGATGTTCGTTTGAACCCAAATGAGTTACATTGGGTTCATGATGATGAGGGCTACGCTCTCGTTCATTTTGAGGCAATTCCGAGAACTTTGATTTTTGAGCTAAAATTTGACCCCTGGTCCATATTTTGATCAATTTGGAAGAGCCAACTTCAAAGTTTTACCCTTGCAGAAAATGGTTTTTCAACACAGCAAGATGCTTCTATTGATTAAACTTGATAAGCCGTTTGGATTCTTCCATTCATGGGAATTGGTGTGTAAGGTGATCATCATCACAAATATTACAAGGAAACTTCACTTTCCTTTTCACATCCTTTTCCCCCTCAGCATTATTATCTAACTTTTTATTATTACCCCCACCACCTTTCTTTCCCTTGCCTTTTTTTTTTCTTTAGGTTGTTAAGGACCCTTCAAATTCCTCATTTTCAAATAAGGTACATCCAAAGACTGGGTGCAAGGGTGGTCAAGCCAGTGTTTGGACCAGTCACAAGTTGTTGGATAACAAGTTTATGCATCTATTTAGTGGTCATATCTTCATTGGACTGAGCCAAACCCACTATATCATCGGCATGTGGGTTGGACTTTGAATTTTCCAAGTCGAGAGTATATCGTGGCACATTCTGCATAATATCGTAGAGAATGCCTGACTAAGAGTATATAATCTCTAACTGTTGCACCCTAAAGATTACTTTTTCCTCTGAAAACACTCTAGATGTTGCGACATCCTTCAAAATATACGAGAGTAAGGATTTCATGAACCATTCGAGGAGGAAATGCAGTGGAACCATAGCCTTAATCGAGATCTTTCATTTCCTCCATTCTCGAATGTGATCGGAAATGTGTGTGGCATTGTCTTGTACAAAGTTAGCTAGAAATTTTGTCCTAGAATCGTACTGGAAAAGGACTTAGAAGTACTTTAATAAAACCATATCTAGATCACCGAACATCAAGTACTTCCCCCTCTTTAGTTTAATATACAATTTGGCAATGCCTCCAATGAGAGTACGCTGAAATAAACACAATCTGATCAAATCGTCATTTAATGAGTTGGACGAGCACCATAAATGGAATGTTGTCATGCGGTCCTATGGGTCTTCAACACTTTTCCCCTGAAAATTTGGAATGTTCGAAGACAATTTAGTTGGGACTGTAGGCCAACTGGGGTCATGAGGAATAGAATTGTTCATCAACTTGGACAAATATGGAAAATGCAAAGTTGATAGAAACAGTAACCTAGGTTGCGTCATTAACTAATGAGCAACCTTAAAAGAAGGTCCTGGGTTGTAGCTGGCACTAGGTTGCCAAAAAGAGTTTTCTATTGAACCAGAGATTGGGATAAATCCTTGTGGTCCCTAGTTAAACGAAGGAAAACCTTCACCTATCTAGTTCCCAAGAGGAAAAATGGGGCTACCTCTAGCGGACCCCCCATGCATAGGAGGAAATCCTGGAATAGGGATGGATTGCTCGGGAAAGGATTTTCCCCCTTGCGACATCCCTAGGAAGGGATTCCACTAGAATTGGAGAGGGGAACTCCCCAAATGCACCCCTAGCAAGGACATAGGTATTTGCTAGGGAGCAGACTGACCTTGGAAGGGGTTGCTTCATGCCGACACTGCAAACATGGTGAAATTTTTTCTCCAGAACCCACCGTAAAGTGTGAATTGGGTCGAAGTTGACGACATACTAGTAGATTGGGATTCGCTATTCATAGAAGCACCCCAGCCCCATGCAAAATTAGGGTCAAAAAATGGAATAGGTCCACTTCCGATGAACAAAGATGACAAAGGAATGGGACCTTTGCCCCAAGAAAAGTCTTGGTAAGGGGTTTGAGTGCTCCCCGCACCAACATTAGACAACTAGGACATTGGATGAGAACTCACCAACGCGTTAAACATTCCCATTGACAATATTCCATAAGATAAAGTGTTTGTTGTTGACACAAAATATGTTGTTGCACTCAAAACTCGAGTGGGACCGACAACCGATGGGGTAATGTTGTTGGTTGGTACAACAACGGTGGATTGAACCAGATTTTTCATTTGAGTCGACATACTAGGAAGAAATAACCCCCCTGTAACAATCGTCGAGGTGGGAGTTGCAGGAGCTTCTGACCCTGACACTAGCGAAGTATCGCCCATAATGGCCAACCGAAAAAGGCTACTATCAGCAAATTCTGATCTTGAGGAGGGACTCATACGACTAGAAACAAGAAACTTGAAGGTAACGGATAATTAGCGTGTGGAGTGAATTCATCAGCTCTAAGATCCTCAACAATTACCTCTTCTATTTATATAACGTTGACTTCTAGAGAATTATGGTCTACGATCTCATAGTGACCAACCAGTATGAAAGTTCCAGACTGATCAAGCCGACGCCTTTGAGGAGGCGGGTGAGAATTATTTATGATCTCTTCCTCAGGAAAAAGGCCTTGAATTGTCCTCGATCTTCTAGGCGGTGAGTTGGACACTTTGAGTGATCATCTCTCAGTGACAATCTACTTGCATGTATAAGGTTGAACTACCTTCACCAAACACACCACTAAAAAGAACCTAAATATAAAATAGACACAAACAACTCTATCAAGATTCTGACTAAGTGGATTAAGTCTTGGGACTGTAAAAATAAAAAGTGGGCTCGGGCCCTTTTGGACAAAGGCACAAGTTGATTAAGTCATGTGGAACACCAAACGAAGGTATGAGAATCATTTATCTTGACCTCCACAGATCATCCTTATCCAGTGTAAGTACCCACGCTTCGCGGGGCACCCTTTAGTAGTACTGAAGTGCATGATACAAAATCTTCCCCAGGTACTACGATAAACCCCCATAGTCACCTTGTGGTTTACCTAGGAAGAGAAACTATGGTTACCAACTCGCATTCGGTGCCTGGGGGTACAGTCGATAGTCGAGATCGAAAGTATGGGCAGGGTAGCAAAGCTTGAAGATTCGAAAGCATCGCCTCTCAAAATACACAATATTTTCACTACATTCGGTCCAACTCTAGAGAGGAATCTCCTCGGATATTCCTTATGTGACCTCGTGTTTAAATCCTGTTTTAGAGGAGCTTCCGTACCAACCTATATGAAAAATTGGGTTCTACACTCCCTATCTCATAAAATTATGTTTGTTTAGTGGCCTTGGAGAAATTTACTCTCCAACCTATGCCAAGGCCCTAGCCTAAACGTGTTGGTTTACCCCAGAAAAATGAAAGTATCTAACAATTTTTAGTTATGTGTTCATTTTAATAGGTTCTTTTTACTCAAAAAAGGGGTGCAAGTGAAACTTTGGTGATGTTTTAGAACGACTCCAAAAGAAATGAAATATAAGAAAACACAAACAACTTATTCAAATGAAAATAGATGCAACAACGCTTATGCAACAAATTGTTTTCTTTTTTTAGATGAAAACAAGAGTTTGAGTGTGAGATTTAGAATGCCTCAAGATGAAAATGCATGCCAGGATGCAAAACTTGTACTATTGAATCTTTTTTATTTTAATAAAAAGGTTACCACTACCAAAGTATAATGCAACTACCTGAATGATAATTAACTACTTCTTTTCCTGGAAATGAAAGGAAAGGGTTCAAGAAATGAGCAATAAACAAGCATGCATATTTTTTTTATCTTTTTTGTTTACAAAAGAAAAAATAAGCACAGGAATGCAAATTTTTTTTTTTCTTTTTGAAACAAGGTAGAAAGCATGCAAAAATATAGAAAGTGTTCACCCAAGATGACACTAAAATCATAGTGAATATAGAAATGCAGACAAACATGGTTATTCTTTCAGTCTACCTAACAAACCTTATACTAAACAATCTAAGAAAATATTTTAATCTTTTATTTATATCAAGCATTTAAAAACTAACAAAGAGACACCAAACATAGACTCAAGACAATCTAGGTGTCCTATAAAACCAAGCATTCAAACCAAAAAGAAGAGAAATTTAAAAAAAACTTAAACTTCACACAGGTCTTTGATTGTTACTAGAGAAACTCACGAATATTCACAGGCTATAGACATGCAACTCGCGGATGTACGTGGGCTATAGTGATGGAACATGCAGATAGCTAGGAAAGTTCAAAAAATAAAGGAACCACTCAGTAACATAGGGATTTAGGACTCAACATCAGGTTTTGTGAGGCTAAAAGACTCTAAAAAAGACTCAAAAACTAACAACAAAAGGAAACACAAGCAAGAAAGACACCTCAACCAAACTGACCCAAATAGGAGTGTCCCTAGTGGAGTCACCAATTCTGATTAAGGGATTTTCCCCCTGTAGCTGTGGGCCATAATCATAGCAGAGAAAGACCAAGTGAAACAGATAATCATCTCCCCATAGTGACAAGCACACAAAAACTAAAGAAAATAACTACTTTAATTATGAGAAACTAGGGATAGAGAGGAGAAAATAAGGTGCACCTTGTTCTTCCATTTGATGTTGATCCCTACTCCACTTCACCAAAGAACTCCTGATCTTCTGTTAGAATCAACCTACAAGACATATACAAAATAGGGTTGCGACGAAAGTAGTTATATGATCAAAAGCATGTGCATGTTATATATCAAATTCAAAGTAATCATAAAGATAAATGTACAATGAAGACAAATATGGGGGAAAATAAGCTCTTTTAACACCAGCAAGTGGAAAAGGTTAAGCTACAACATTTTCCAGCCTTAGGCATTATCTTGAAGCCAACTGGTCGGGTTCCTTCGAGAATATTTAATCATCAACTAAAATGATAAAGACTTCTCTCAATGACTTAGATAGGTACAAGGAAACACCCTATAGTCACATAAAAGGAGAAATAATCTATGGAAAAGAAGTTTCCATATTAAAGGGGATGTTGCTCAAAGAATATAGGGAAATGAGGCTTACTAGATGCTAGCAGCATAACTTTTCACCAAGGGACTTGTGTTGTCCTCTTTATCCCGCCATGGTTATTTTATATCTTCTCAAAGAGGTTTGGGGATTTGAACTATGTTATGTATAGGAAAGGGTCGTTGGGAAACGATCTCAACCGATAAACCCGCCTAAAAACATAGGATTATTTTATTTTTCACCAAAAATGAGGGCATCTGTGGGTTGCAGTGAGGAAAGGCGAGGATGTCTGCATGTTGCACTAGGGAAACCTATGCATATGCTCTTAAAGAATTGTTTTTAAATGATTCTTGAGAGGAATGTTTAGGGAAACATCTAGCAAGCATTGAGAAAGGGTTAGGCCATGGCACAAAAGCATAGGTGTGGCTTTTTTTGCTATAAAACTTAGTGAAGAAATTCCATGAGAGATGTGGCCCGATATTCATCATGTGGCTTGGTTCCCACCCTCTAATGATAATCGTTGCCTGTGAGATTTCCCACAAGACCCTCATATAGAAGGTCTCTCTCTTCGCTAACTACCCGCAGGATGTGGAAAATATTTAGTAGCAACCAAAACAACATCAACTCAACCACCTACAGGTCCTTGTGGTAGAAATCACTTCGAAGAAATATATTGAGGAAATCCCTCGACCCTTCAATACTGAAGGCCTTGGTTGTAGAGAAAAAGTGTCATAATTTGTAGTACTGACAAAGAAGTATGACACATGGCCAACATGCCAATTCATGTGACACATTGCAATTGGACATGTAACATGAAAAAATAAAAATTAAACAACCTCTACATGAGTCCAAATAAGACCTCAAAGTATAATCTCTTTAAAATTTAAGCTAATCCCTTTAAATGTTATTAGATTAATTATAAGTTTATGAAAATATAAAATGATATATATATATATATATATATATATATATATATATATTTAACTAGGAGAATCGACAACTCCCAGTTTCGTACTCACATGACATAGGGTCGATACCCATCCGGTACCACTATAACCCCAGGTGCGCCACACAGCCCGCAAGCATGGAGCACAAGTAAATCGGGGTGAGAAGCAAACTTGAGATCTCCTTTACATATTTCCTTCCATTTACAAGGCACTTGCCAATCATTCTACACCCCTACAAGCTTTAAATGAAAAAAAATGTTGATTTATATACAAATCCTATAAAAAAAATATTTAATCATGTACAATTTATAAGATTCCCTATTACCTTCATGTAAGAACTAAAAATACATTATACATCTTCAAAAACATAGATAAAGAAAAGAAAAAAAAAATGTATAATATGACTATCTATTTATCTTTTATAATGAAATTATCATTCACATTATAAACATATTAAAGTTTCAAAAGAAGAAAATGTTATTGATATAGTGAAAACTATAAAAAAAAAATGTTAATTTACATGAAAATCGTATAATAAAAAAATTTGTGTAATCATGTACCATTTACAATAGTCACTATTACCTTCATGTAAGAACTAAAAATACATTATACATCCTCCAAAACATGGACAAAGAAAAGAAAGAATAAGTGTATAATATGAGGATCGATTTATCCTTTAGAATGAGACGATGCTTCACATTATAAACATATTAAAGTTTCAAATAAAAAATGTTATTGATATAGTAAAAACTACTTAATTGATCAAGGTCTCCATAATTGGAAAATCTAGAGATAATGAACCTAACAAGGATTTAATTGATTACCATAATTGGAAATCTAGATATAATGAACCTAGCAAGGATTTAATTAATTAGCTATAGGTAATATTTCATTGATTAGCTAGTATAGTGTCATTATTTTCTACTTTCATGGCGATGGAATACTTTTATAATATTAAGTATCTTAAAAAGTTTCTTTAAAGTGGAGAAACCTTGAAATCTTGTATTATTGAACATAATATATATATATATATATATTGTAATCACTCTTTAATTTGTTAGGAATGATTTTAATCAAAGAAAAAATTGCATTAATGTTATCAAATGATTTTCACATTTAATGTTATCAAATGACTTTCACATTTACTTCCCACTTTCCATGAATATCAAATGACTTTCAGATTTTCTTCCCATGAATATCAAATGACTTTCACAATTACCTAATGTCATTATCAAATTACATGGTTAATGTCCCCACGTTATGATCGATCAAATTACAAGGTCAGGTTAGAGCGGCCACGTTTTCCTTCGGGTTATGATCTATCCAATTACACCGTCGGGTTACTTGGTTGTGGCCACGTTTTCCTCTGGATAAGATCCACGCTTCAATGTTTAAGAATACTTGTACACTTCAATGTTTAAGAATACTTGTTTTTCTTTTTAAATATGATTATAAACATGGCAGCAGCTAATACATAGGCCAGTTTTATAATTTTAAAAGAAATTAATTTTCTGGGGGGTTTATTATTTAAATCAGAAAATTTAACACAGATAACTACAATGTTAGAAAATTTGAATTCAAAAAATTTGACATCGACTCACAAGGAATTGAATTCAAAGAATTTGACATCGACTCACAAGGGATGGAGAAAGACATGTTGCTCCATAATGACACATAGTTTATAGATTTATCATAAACAGTATAAGTACTATTGAACAAGATCTCTTACCATGTTTTTACTTTAGTATGGTTGTCTTATAGTTTTGATATTAAACTTAAATTTTGTATAGTTTTGAAATTAAACCTAAATTTTATATAATTTTGAGATTAACAAATATTTTTATTTTATCAAAAAATATATATTTGTTTTCATTAGTTAAACATTACATTTCACATCCTTCCGGATAATATATTTTAAATGGTCATAAAACCCCAAATCCCATGTGGAATATCTAAATTTTTAACAAAATCTCATTCCTCCAACTAATATATTTTAAATGGATCATAAAACCCCCAAGATCTTGTATGGAAAAACTTTCATGATAAAGACACAAACTTTCATAATTTTATCCTATCCATTTCTTTGGAATTGGCGTTGAGGACACAAACTCATAGTTTTATCGCATCCATTTCATTGGAATTGGTGTTAAGGTCTTTAAATAAACTCACTCCAATTTCATTAAATGCCAACCATCATGTACCATGTTCTTCAATTCCCTTTCCTATAATATGCTTCTTGGGATTGGCCACTTATGAAGATCCATATTGGGATACGAAGATCCATAAGTGGGATACATAATTGATTGTGGTGGTGTGATAAGTCTCCCATATATGTTAGATTTGACTTTTAATAACTATGATGTAGATAAAGAATATTTATTAGCCAATTAAAATTTCTTGTATAGATATGAATCTTAATATTATTTATTTAGTGTTAAATAAAAGAATAGTTTAAAAGTAGATGGTACTTATAACAAAGTTTATTGATTATGTAATTAATTTCAAATATTGAAATATTTGAAGGCAACAATAAGACTTGAAATATATTGAAAGAAACAAATATTTTTATTTTATCAAAAAATATATATTTGTTTTGATTAGTTAAACATTACACTTCACATACAAATTAAAATAAAAGGCAAATTAATGTCAAATCCATAGAAAACTCATTGCTATAATCCCAGACCTTTGACAGGGACTAATAATAATTCGACCTTTAACAGAGACTAATAATAATTAGATCATTACCTTCAAGTTTTAAAAATTAAATAAAATAATTATAAATATCAATATAATTTTGATTTTAAATTTTTAAAATATAAATAAAATATATTATTATAATAATATGATTTAATTTTAAAACAATAATATAATTAGTGTTATATATATATATATAATTCTTAGATTAAGTAAAAATGATACTTATAAATTTATCTCAACCACTTTTATTTATGTGGTTTGAATACATAATCTTCACTATGAATGCAATGTGTGTATCTAGAAAAGAAAATGCCACAACTTTTTCTCTTGTTGTTTAATTTATATGGTTTTTGGTAATCAAGATCCAAGGAAAAGATTGCAGAGACTGATAGAATATTGGATCATTCAAAGGTCTTATTGCATCACACCATGTGCACCTTGATAGAATATGATTATGTGCCCAAATCTTACACTAATAAAATAGAGCACGATTTATTTCTACAAATAATTCACGTGATACAAGGCTCTAACAAGGTTGTGTGGCAGCGTAGTTTCTGTCGGGTTGAATTGGGATAGGAAAAAGTAGCGGAGGCAGATGGAAACTGTAGCGGAAATGTGGCAAGTAGCATGAAGAAAATGTGGTATCCATGCAGTAAATGACACATGACCTCTAGAGCCCCATTTACTTTTTGAAAGTATAAAACAAAATTCAATTTGTGCATAGTTGAAGATAAAAATTTATGGTGACACAAATATGAAAGGAGATAAAAAAATAGTTTAGTTTGAAATATATTAAAAAAACTACATGTTCCTGGAAATTTAAATGCATTTGTCATATAGACTAGTGAAAGATAAAAATGTATGGGGACATAAATATAAAAGGAGATAAAAAACAATTTTATTTGAAATATATATATATAAATAAAAGTATGTTACATATTCCTAGAAATTTCAATGTGTTTGTCATATAGACTGGGATTGGGGCTCCCGCGGACCATAGGATAAATATGTACAAGAAACAAAACTGTAGAAAGAAGAAGTGGGCAATAGTAGAGTGCAATACCTGAAAAAAATAAATTGAAAGGTATCAGTCTTCGACTAGACATCTCGATTTAAAAAAGTGGAATAACTGGGTTGATAAATAAAGCAAGATGTGATCAGTAGACTTACATTGATGGTACATATGACCCCTTTTTCTATTTGTTTGTTGATGCCTTTTCATTGATGTCATCGACAGCTGCTGGAATCATGGCAACTGCATGTTGCCTTTCGTCGGTGGCCTGCTTCAATCCCTTTCGAGCCATTATTCAATGTAGCTTATCATTGGGGCAACGTTTATCTCATTCCATATTTTTATGTTGAAAATTTCATTTTCTAATTCCCCGAAGTATATAGAAAGATTACGAAAAGCCTAATCAATTTCCCCATTCTGTACTGAATAGTCGACTAGCCAGTCGTCGACGTCATCTTGACTATATTCAAGGATGTTGTAAAAATTTTCCAAAGACAATGCCTTAAACATATCAACCTATTTATCGAAGTCTTACCTAGTTAAGGGCAAGGAGTTGACGATTAATTTGGGGTCTTGGAAGTCGTTGGTCCTTCCAGCTAAGTTTATTCTGGAAAACTTTGTGAATAATTTTTCTTTCTTTGATATGGCTTGTTCACATGACTGAAGAATGAGATGCAGGTTCTTCACTTTTTTTTCCAGCATGCATTTAATTGACCGATCCGGTTTCTAGATGGAAGATCTTGTTGTCTTCTTCTTTCTTCTATCATGTTGTTGACAATGGTGCCAAAAGGAAGGACCGTGTTTAAATAGAAATTTGCTTCATCTTTTAGCTCTTCCTGCAAATGTTTGAGCAAATTGTGTGCCCTGGTTCCAATGGAAGTCATGGTTTTTTATGTTTCCCATGCCTCAATAACCATTTCCATTCTTTTATTGATATTGTTATCCACATATCCTATACACGATGCGAGGAGGATGGAGGATCCTTTTAACTTGGTTACAGGGGTGGCAGGCATGGCTATTGCCAAAGGATTGGCAAGCAATGTCATAGGAATCAAAGCCTCTTCCAATTCCTTAACCTAATCCTTCAGTCTGGCATTCGCATACTTGATGCCTTCAATGGAATCATGAAGTGCATCTTCGATTGCTACGTGAAGTTGACAGACTTGGGATGGTTGCATGTTCGCAAGGTTAACCTCTGAACGAGATTTTTCTTTCTTATTTTTTACATTTTTTTTTCAATAATCAATTTTTTAGACTGGCTGTCAAAAAAAGTGCTCTGGAACACGAAGGATTCATATTCGTGAAAATTTTTGGTATCAGATATGTCCATTGGATGACCATGATGGATCATGTCTCCGAGATGATCAAGGTAGAGGAGTACGCTATCCAGATCAGGCTCAGGTTCCATTTTCTCACTCTGAATTTCAAGCTCTTCTGCCTATCCCACAATTTTTTTCTCTTCTTGTCTACTGGAAGCTTGAGAGAACTATCAATTTTAGAGTGAGGAGGGTATTTATCTCCTCCTCTATTTGAATAAATCTGAGTTTCTTTGTTGTTGTGGTGAGCCGTTGGAGCGATGCTCCGGGATGTCGTAGTTTTAGGAGTGTTATTTGTTGATTGAACACTCTTCTCACCGGGGCCTTTTCCCTGTTGCCTATATAATTTAGTGTTGCTTTAAAGTGTGTCTAAGTCACCAACATCAAAAGCAGGAGTGTT
>ML800023.1:195334-205923 GCA_009831015.1 Picea engelmannii
AAAAAAAAAAAAAAAACTACAGAAATTTGGTGAAGGATATTTGTATGAGCAAATTGAGGATGATTATGTAGATGTATATTCATAATAGTTGTAGATCTAGTTAGTTTCTTCAGATCTTGTACTATGTCTACTCGCAACTCTATTGCAAATGTTGTTTGGGTTGTGCGAAAGATCCTTTCTCTAACATCCATTTTATTTGTTATATTTTTGAAGAGAATAAGCGGAAATTTACCTTTATGCAATTGTTGTTCCATTGACGAAAGAAAATTTGAATAAGTATCGAACAATTGCAGTTGCAACATGGAATAGTGCAATATTTGTGTAACTTAACCAAGATACATGCACATGTGAAAGTAAAGGACAAAATTGGATATGGAGAACGGTACCATTTTCTTGTCGTTTTCTGACTCTCCATATTTTATATGGAGAATGTGTTGCGAGCCAAGTTTTCTCTCCGGTGTGACAGCTACGCCAATGGTTCCAATTGGGTAAATGTCATTTCTCTATGCAAGTTGGCTGATAGTTGCATCTGGGACGAAACGATATTTTGAACAAACAGCGGGAATTTTTTCCACAATACTTGTTTCATTGAGAGAAATAATCTGATCACAATCACCATGGTCATATACTGTTTTGGGAAATATATCAAAATTTGTAATGGATATCCCATTACCCGACAATATCTTTTCTTCATGTTTTTGGACAAGTTGTGTAGGAATAGTGAGTGTGACTGTCATCATGGCCTCCTTGTCTGTAATGTCAGCATGCATAATGGATCTAGTTTTGTTTGCCTTGTCCAAGTAGGTGATATAGATGACCATTATGTACGCGATGAACACTTGTCCAGTTCGACGGTTGTTCAAGCCCTCTATTGATAGTACTTTGGGTGTTACAAGTCTAGACCTGGTGACATTTTTTTAACAGGAAAATTAAAGTGAATGGTAGTGTGCATTATTTTTTTGTTTTCTTTTTTTCTTGGCATAAAATTACAAGTAGACACATAGCTTCGATGAACTATGGAGCCAGAGTTTTGCAACCACACCTCTTAGTCTGCGGAACCTGCGCTATGTTCGGCGTCCCACTTGTACTTGTTGATACTTCTTGTGAACTGCAAAGCATGTACTGCAGATGACATCAACATATTCACCATGCCATAGATGATTAAATAGATGAGGATATTTGTTTGGTAAACATACTAGGAACAGAATGTATGCATCTTTACCTTTGGCCTTGTCGGTCTACTGATGTCTGGGATCACTGACTACTCATGGCCATGTCACTAGTCCATTTTTTTCTTATGCAAACATGTTTAGATGAACATCAGAAGGACTAAACAAGCATATGAATTGTATACTATCCATAATAGTTCTTAATGTCACATGCAGGGTGGAAGGAGATGGAATACGAAATAGGGTGTCAAGGGATACTCAGGAAACATGAGGACCCGGGGGTCAAATTGTATGCCTCTGATTTTTTGACTGGAAAAATGTGTAACAGTAAATAGGGCATGATGGCAGGGCACAACGACCAATTTGTATATCGCAGAACCGCGGAAGCTAGGGGAGAAATCTTGAACCCGTCATCCCAACACCCACAATCAAAAAAGTGGGTAAGTATGGAATAAGGTAGAAGCATGACCATAAATGTGAACCTGTGAGTCAGCCAACCCATACACCAAGGCATTTTCGAAAAGACCACTAAGTAGAGAAATTAGAAAGAAAAAGGGATAATAGAAAATGGAAAAAGTAGAAATGGGGAGGGAATAAAGTCCCATTGCTTCCAAGTCATCATTTTCTAGTCTAATATTATATGCCCCCACCCACTTTGTATATTTAGTTTACTAACACAATTGGTATACCTTTTCGAAGATTATACCACAGAACCCTCTGTTGTTGCATAGAAGAATTCATCTTCCTGTCCAATCAACCTATTTCTTTCAAGGTATAAACGTCGAATATACAATGGACATGAAGGCAAGTTAGTATGAAGAAAGACATGTAAAAGAAAGAAAAATAGTTATATTTTCTTCAATGTAAAAGTAATTAGAATACGATTCACATGAAAATAAGCAGAAAGATACATAACATATACATACAAGAAAAAAAGAAGGTGCAAAGCAGTGGAACAAGCAAAACAAATACACAGAAAATAACTGAAATACTCAACACTGGAATATGAAATAAGAGTGCAGATATGCACCTCTGTAACTCCTCGTCTACATTCATGCCAAAGAGTCCATCGTCCTCTCTAGACATTATGTTTGTTTAAATGTAGCAATGCAAGAAAAATACAATGGACATCAAGGAAGTTAGTATGCAGGAAGACATGTAATGAAGATAAGTTATTATATAGGAAGGCACGCAACATATACATACAATAAACTAGGTGAACACACATACATACAATAAATGGAATACAAAACAACTGAATATGAAATAACAGTACAAGCATGTACCTTTGTATCTCCTCTTCCACCGTTGTAGTCAAAACTCCGTCGTTTTCTCTAACTATTTTGTTTGTTTGAATGTGGAAACGCACAAAACATAATGAACATGAATGGAAGATGGTATGCACTGGAGAACAAGTAATATGTACATACAATAAATTAGAATCAATGAATAGAATAAAAGATAGGCAGAAAAATGAACCTTTTCTTTTATCCATCCATGGTTGTAAATATATAAAAAAAATCCCTGCCCAAAATATATTACAAAACACAAAATATTAAGAAAGTACATTGCCATAGATAAACGATTTTGATTTTCCATGGAAAACTATCTAGATATGCTTCCAGACATGGAAATATAATTTTTCACTCTCTTTGTTGTATATATCATATCTCAAGTACAAGACAAATTGTATCGTGGTCACATCAGTCTGTGTAGAGGATAAAGAACATATATTGTGATATGGGCACATTCCATCATACATGGTTTATAAGTGCAGCTTGCATATGTTTTATTTTAACAAAAAAACAATGGATATTGCAATTGCACATGTAGTTGTCCAATTATTTTTTATGTCACTATTTTCTATCATGTCAACACTGAAGTATCAACAAAATTTTACAGCAGAATAGATCTCGACCTCGCCAGAGATGGAAAATAGCACAACTGCATGTCCACTCATGGGTACAGGGTATGAAAACCATAAAGCGACAAATAATAATAATAATAAAACAACTCCAAGTGTCGGTGCAAGACCCCAAACCTGTGAAGCCAAAGTAAATAAAAGAGAACAAGAAGCACCAAACTAGTGAGAAAACACGAATAGACCCAACTACAGACCCAGGGCCCCAAAATCGTAAACTTCATCCAAACAAAAACAACCAGCAATTGATGAACCAATGAATCAACGAACAAGAAACAACCATCAAACCAATAAACAACATATGTATCTCCAATGATTACGAAATTACAGTCGAAGAAAAAAAGGAACCAGAAACATATGATGAGCATGACAGTAGAAATAAGCAAAAAATATTACATGCAAACTACAAACACTGAACAACAAAGAAGGAATAGAATATGAAATTATGGCATGGAAACTTACTCTGAAACAATGAAAGACAAAAGTGTAAGTCGAATTTTGAACCAAACACCAACAACAAGAAACAATCGATGAACCAGCGAAGAAGAAGCACCCATCGAACTAGTAAACAATGTATGTAGCTTCAACAGTGACGAAATTGCATTATAAGCTTAGAAGAAGTATGAAACATACAATGCCTATTCAACTAGGGGTGGACAACAATATTTTTCAAATTCACTACAACATTATATGGAAAATTTCGAGGAAAAATGTACTCCGAGAAGCCTATTTAGATAAAGATTTAAGGTTGTCAGGCTATCTAAGGGCCTCGCGGTATGCAAACATTTAAGCAGTAAGGTCTGTTTGAAGACCTCGCGTCATGTAAACATTTAAGTTTCCAGGCCTATTCAAGCACCTCAAAAAAAGTGTCAATACATTTCAATACAAATACAGAGTAATAATAATAATAGCACAAATAAATAAAATAAATCACAATAGAAAGTTATACACTTTGGAATTATCGATCACTATAAACCTTGGATATCTAAACATTTCAATATGATTAGTACAAATAAAAAAAGTACCGTACATGATAAAACTTTGGATATCGCAACATATAATTCATTGGGAATAGCAAAGCTGGCAATAAGACCTCAAATCTATCATCCAATCAGATCATAACATATATAGTTTTTTTTATTATATAAAAAATAATGCTTTTAGTTCTCTATGTCGAACATTAGAAAATATGAAAAAAAATGTAGTTAAACGACAAACTAATATAAAGTCAACGAATTATCGATTTCTATAGTCCCTCTATACCTTCGATGGGGACTAATAATAATCTATTGAAAATTTAAGTAGAAAAATCTACAATAATGAAACATATTCGGCATCTCAACGGAACCCAAAACAACTATCAATTTCAACAAAATTTAGAGGTCGCAAGTAACTGAATGTACCGTTTATAAATGAATGTAATTGCGTTCAAATTTCAGCCCAAGTACATTGCACCTGAAGAGAAATGCATGGTTTAAGAATGTTCAGTCTAAGGTAAGAAGTTTACTGAAAATGAAATGCTAGCGGAAGTTTACATTTTAGATTTTATATCAATGTATTTTTTAGATTTTATATTAGATTTTTATATCAATTTATGGTATGATCGAAATATTTCATATGGCACAAATATCTTGACATGAATAGGTCAAGAGAATGGATGGATACTTTCTTTTAAAAATTTTATATCAAAATATTGGATTTTATTTTATATCAATTTACTACTTGATTTCAATAGATGAAGTTTATTAAACATTTAAAAACAAATTACAGTAGAGATGGATTTATGATATCTTGTCATGTCACTGAAAGTTAGAATTATTTTTTTTAATAACGATGATTGAATTTTTGGTTGCGTTTTTTTCTATATTAATTTACTTGATTAAGGTAATGATAATTATAAATAATTATTTAAATTAAATTTAGTTTATAGAATATTAAAAAAGATAAGGAATTACATAATTAACTTTAAAATTTTATTTTTATGATTGAAAAGCTTTAAGAAAAAGGTTTATATGTTAATATTGTTATAAATGTTTTGAAATTATGATTTAATGTAGGTGCGTTTTTTTTTTTTTTTAAAACTTTTTAATATCACAAAGATGACAAATTCTTTAAACCAATAACATTTTAGGAATTGTGCAACTCCCTCTTATAATTTTGTGAATCCAAAATTATACTTTTAACAAAGATTGCATAACCTTTTTCACTTGATGACAAACAAGTCCAAATTCTTTTAACCTTCCTCTAATATTTATAGTTATCAATGAAGAAAGCAACCATCTTCTAATATTTATAGCAATCAATGAAGAAAAACAAACAATTTTCTAAATACATGTGTATACAATGTAATGTTAGAAGGCCATAATTTTTTTTTTTAGTGAAATGTGTTTGAAATTCTAACCCCAAGACAATTTTATTATACCAATAACAAACATGTAATGCAGTATCTTAATTGATGAAATATCATATGTGTAAAATTATTCATCTAAACATAGTCATGAATGCTATACCCACCCACTCTAAGTTAAAATGTAATATGTTTATTGGTCCCTTCCTGGGGCAAGATACTATTTCAATCTATGTTGCAATTTTTTATTAAAAATTATTATGATGACACGATGGATAGTTTAAACGTTAACTCAAACCTCTTAGTTCTTTGTTATTTTCATATTATTTTTTTCATGTAATTTTGACGGTAAATTTGAAACTATAATCGTACCAAATCAAAGTTATAATAGTGAAAGGCCAACTTCTAGTAGAGCATAGGCCAGAAGGCTCAGCCTCCCCTTGTCCTTTGAGCAACTCCAAAGATCAGATTTAATAAAGGGTAATGAATCTTGACCTTGGCCTTCATATCTCTATGCACTCCCAATCCTCTTGCATATACAACAAGCTCATTGCAACTGTTCGAGAGGATGTTAGTAAGAAAACTTTTGGTGCATGTACACCACGTAACATAATACTAATGTAATGAGTATATTAATGTAATGAGATGCATCGTGGCATGGAGTATATTAATGTAATGAGATGCATCAAAACCAAGCCATAACGGATAAAAAACTCTTGGTTGGGTGTGTGATTGACATACTAATAAATGGGCATATGCTTCTAAACAAATACCAAGCTTTTATGCCAAATCTAGAGACCAACTTCATGTGCAATAGTGATAGCAACTCAATACGCAAGTGAAAAGGTTAAATGTCAACCATGTAACTGCTATAAATTGACTTACACTCAATTTAAGCAAAATAACTTCATTAAACCCAACGAGGCTAAGGCAAGGACTAGCTGCTATTTCCCTTGTTTGAATATAGATGCTTATCCATTTAGACTAGGGTCATAAATTTTATGCTCCATCCAACATAAGATTCTAACAAAAATTAGAATCCGTGGTCATTGAAGTGAAATATGTGATGAGTTCACATGGCTTTATTGTTAGAGTAATGTGTGGGATATTAATCTTTGGTCATTGAAGTGAAATATGTGATGACTTCAAATGTCTTTATTGTTAGAGGAATGTGTGGGTTTATTGTTAGAGGAATGTGTGGGGTATTAATTTTTTCTATTCTCTAGATAATATTGATATTGTGTAAAGCATCATGGAGTTCACCAAATTTGAATGGGATAATAAAGTAGGCATAATTGTATAGAATATGGTCCTTGTTTTTGAAAATTTTGCTAAGGTCACAATAAACTAAACAAGATATTTTAGTCATTGGAAAATGCCATGGATATAGCATTGACAATGGGCACAATTGATGATCTTTTAATCTTAAATTCTAATATGATGGCTAAGCATTGAAGATGTTGACCTATATTCTTAGTCGTCCTCCAAAATCAATGCTTTAGATTTATTGTTCATAACTTCCTCACATTTATGAAGGCATCCATTAACATGTTTACTTTTTTACATTTACCTAATCACATTATAAATTTACTGTAAAAATACATAATTACCACGTTCAAATGATTAAGAAGAATTAAAATATATGCAAGCCACATTTATATCATTAAAAAACACTTTGCGCACATTTCATTTTGGTGTCACTCATTCATTTTTTATATCTGAAAGATTGTTTGATGCCACGACCTACACAAACGTTTAATATTCACCTGTCATTATCCAGAACACACTCAAATCATATCATACCTTCGATGAGCATGGGGTAATTTATGTCCTATTGTTTATGTGTGTTCTGTGTTGAAGTTGGCTCACTCATGACTCTTGTTCTGAATGGAACCCTTTCGGCGTTCTCCAACCGCGAGTCCACTGTACTAGTATAAAAACCAATGATACGGTGATGGGACGGAAAATCTAAAATTTTGAAAAATAATAATATCGAATTGATCTTTAGATTTAATTTAATGATTTGTTATAATAATTAAATAATTTTTTTAACATAAAGTTTTTTTTTCCCAAACTATAAAATATGAAATTTCATTTATATTGTAAAGTTGACAATAAAAGGTTGTAGAAAAGATTGTGAAAGTTAAGAATATTGTTTTTTTTTTTTAATGCTAAAGAATTATTATCTTAATTATATAGCAATATGTTGTAAAGGTTTCAAATAGAATGTAAACACATCCAACTATAAGATAATAAATCGTGGATGGATTTCTGAGTAAGGTTGTCAAAAGCACCAAAGTAGTGTTCAAATGTCATGAAGATCGTGATTATATCTTGGAGATGGAATTACAGTTCAAAAAGAAAACTATAAGTCTACGACCTAGTTGAACAATATTTCAAGAGGATAGAAATAATGATTAAAGAGTCATCAACATAACACACCCAGCCCCAAGTTGGGTCACATCACTGCTAAAATGACCAAATAAAATTTTAGGATACCAAATCTAGATGCAAAAGTAATGCACGACATGAAATTCAAATTCATGTAATTATCCATATTAATTAAAACGTAAATACAACTACTTTAACTATGCATAGTAGCAGCTAAAAACATATAGAAACATTCAACCACATAAACGAAAATTCATATGCATCATTCTAATCACAACAAGTAGCATTAACCAAAATAACTCAGAGTAAAACACACAATATCTATATCAGGATTTAACATAAATAAACACAACAAATGAGAACACTTATCTTATGAAATATGCAAACCACTGCAGAGGACAGACATTCCTCCCAACCGTAGACTTGTTGTTCTAGTTCTCAACAGCAAGTCACCCCTAAGTTGGGGCTATGAATCCACAAGAGATGATGGTTCTTAAGGCTAGATAATGTCTACCTCTCAAGAGTCAAATCCCATAGCTAATTCTAGTCTACCAACTCTCTTCCCCACAACCTGCACAACCCAGGGATGGGATATCCCTTCATTGCTCACAATCCTCGAGCCTTCCCACTCCCCTTAGGGGCTTCCAACATAGGTTGGACATGAAATCTCTCTGTTGGGACCTCGGTAATTCTACATATGCAACAAAAATTCGCACAACAACAAAACACTTGCTTCTCTTAATAATTTTAGAACAAAATGTTGCTCACAGATCTACAACATCTCTTCCCATAATATTACAGCTCCAAGCAGCTACCATGCATGCCCTCTATGTGTAATATACCAGATATAAAAGGTATGCAGAACATAAATAAAATGCTAGAAATGGCAGATTAACAGTAATATAACCAGCATAATCTCCACAATAACATAGAAATGATATAAGAACAACAACATAAATAACACTTTGATTCAGAAAGCAATGTTCATGGGCCTCTTTGAGGGGGAAACCTCCTCTTGTAATATACCAGATATAAAAAGTATGCAGAACAGAAATAAAATTCTAGAAATGGAAAAATAACAATAATATAACCAACATAATCTCCACAATAACACATAAATGATATAAGAAAAACAACAGAAATAGCACTTTGATTCAGAAAGCAATGTTCACGGGCCTCTTCGAGGGGGCAACCTCCAGTCGAGAAACGCTCTGTTACAATAATCTCCAAGCTAGGGTTTTCATACCCTCGACCCTTATGGGTGGAATCACGAAGGTGGGTTACACTTTCGTGACAATCTGCTCTTCAAAATTTCGAAAAACATTTTTTCGGCCGAACTAAAATTATTTTTTGGCCGAACTATTTTTCGGCCGAAAAAATAAACGTCAAATCGAGCGGAGCAATAACATCGCCCTCGATTTGCGTGTAGAAATTTGGTCGGCCGGATATTTGTTTTCCGACAACTAGTTTTCGGCCGAAAGATAGTTCGGCCGAACTATCTTTCGATCGAACTATCGTTTCGGTCGAAAGATATTTTATATATTAGCCACACATCGGCATAGAACGTTTTTTCTTCGCGTATTCGTTGTCTCGTGAGAGGAGTGTGTAGCTGGTCGTGGTTGCAGGGGTCGTCGAGATCGCAGGGAGAGGACGCCGAGATCGCAGGGGTCGCCAAGGTCACAGGGAGCGCAGGGAGCGCAGGTAAGTTTCGCTCTGTTTGTAATCGCATATTTGCGTTCTGTTTCTATTTGGTTTATGTTGTTGCTATTCGCATATATTCGTTGTATTATATTCGCTGTATATTCGCTCTATGTTGTTGCTATTCGCTCTGTTTTCGTTGTATATTCGCTCTATGCTGTTGCTATTCGCTTTGTTTTCGCTGTATATTCGCTCTATGCTGTTGCTATTCGTTGTATATTCGCTCTATGTTGTTTCTATTCGCTCTATTTTCGTTGTATATTCATTGTATATTCGCATATATTCGTTGTACATTCGCTCTATGCTGTATTCGCATATATTCATTGTATAAGCGAATTCGCATATATTCGCTGTATAAGCTGCATATTTTCGCTGTATTCGCTGCATAATATGTATTCGCTGCATAATATGTATTCGTTGTATAAGCTGCATATTTCCGCTGTATTCGCATATATGTATTTTCGCTGCATAATATATATTCGCAGCATAATATGTATTCGCATATACATATGTATTCGTTGCATAATATGTATTTTCGCTGCATAATATGTATATTCGCTGCATAATATGTATTTTCGCTGCATAAAAAATTTAGTGACAGGAGTACATGTAATATTGTTCCTAATATTATCACGGCATGCCATGGATTTGTTCTGGTAATATAGTTGTGTGATTAAATGAAAAGAGAAATGGAATAGTAGCGATGTGATTGTGGGCAACAGATCCGATCCAAAGCTTCCCATTCAACTCGTACACTTCGCTTACCAATTTTACCGTCTCGCCTTCTCTATCTTCCAAAACCTCAAGAATTTCACCCATCTCATTGAACAGACTAATTACTGTAAACATCTTAATTCCCATCCACCTCGCCAGATATGCCATGCTGATAGGCAGCCTGAAGTATACCCGTTTTAGCCATGGATTTTTGCTCATCACCTCTTGACTCGGAGTTCTACAACAGTCTATTGCTACCCAAAATTGTCCCCTGCCATTCTTCCGCACATTATCTGGATATCCTGGAAGATCGGCAAATGTTTCTACAGTGCCTGCATTGAGTCCTTCT
>ML800023.1:206023-216091 GCA_009831015.1 Picea engelmannii
CTTATTGGAAAAGGAAGAAATGACTCTCCAAGTTAGGAGGGAGAACTGAAAACATTATTGAAAACATTCATTCTTCAAAATTGAAAAATAGTCCATCTTGGACAGATGCTTTCCTATTCGGAAAGTGGATTGAGACTTCTGACAGATAGTCACTTTCCATTGTGGTTAAAATGGAAAGTAGTCTGATTGCTAATGTATCATAGATAGAAACTTCCCATTATGGTTAACATGGGGAGTGGTCTAGGGCAGTCTCTCTTCTTGAGGGTTACTCAAGAGGACTGGCCCACCTCGCCAGACAATGATTTCTCATTGTAGTTAACATGAGGAATGGTTCATTTTGGAGGTTGATGCAGGACAGTCTTTTCCTCTTATGGTTAACAGAGGAAATGGTCCATACAATCATTCCTTAGGGTTTACACATTCTCTCCAGGGTTCACTTTGATTCGTGTAGGAGGAATGGCCCAAGGTGGGGAATGGTCCAGGCTCAACAATCAGGGATAGACATTCCTTAGGGTTTCTACATTCTCTCCAGGGTGCACTTTGATTAGTGTAGGAGGAACGGCCTAGGGTGAGGAATGGTCCAGACTCATACATTCCTTAGGGTTTATACATTCTGTCCAGGGTGCACTTTGATTAGTGTAGGAAAAATGGCACAGGGTGAGGAATGTTCCATTCTTAGAAATCAGAAACAATCCTTCTTCCCTATTTGAGAAGAATAGGGCAGATAGCCCATTGCTGATGAGGGAAGATATTTTTTCAAATCTTAAAAACGTGAAGTGAAGTATTGGCCCAGATGATTCAGTTTATTTTTAACAATATTTTTCTGTGCAATATGGCATCCGATGATTGTTATGGAGACTACCTGTCTCCAGACTGTAGAGATATACTACTGTGGTGGATATGTTCCACTATTTTGAGGCAGATATTCTTTCACATCTCACAGACGTGAGTGAAAGATTGGCCCAAATAATTCAGTATATATCATAACATTGTTTCTATGAAGGTTGCTATTAGATGTTTGTTATGAAGACTGTATGACAGTAGATGAGGACTACTGTGGTGGATATGTTCCACTGTTCATGACTATATGTTGTTGATCAAGTACTTGTGTGTTACTTGGTGTGGTAGTGAACCACTAGATTGTAGTTATGTACTACTATGGATAGACACAGTCGTGTTCTATTACTGTTCTAATTTCCTTGAAGACTATCAGTAGTTTATTTAATCACCATCCAGACAAATGATGAACAAAGATTTTCCAGATGAAAATTGGTTTAGAGCATTTACTCCTCTAGATTATAAGAGTGGCTCTTGTATCACTCTATGATATGAGTGACTTATCCAGCATCATATCTAATTACTTAGATGAATTATGGTTATGAGAGATGATGCAACTGATAATGATGGTGATGCTCATGATCTAGACATGAGATAGTCTAGACGACTATATTGATGTTACCGAGTAAATGGTATGTTTTTGTGCTAAAGACCATTACATGTCATACCTCCCTAGCTAGGAGGGAGTGTTAATATTATGGTAGTTGCGGGAGGTATTTACCTCCATGTGTGAACCTAACAAGAATAGAAGACTCCAGAAAGCAAGAGAAAACCCTAATGATTTGGCTAATAACCCTAGAAGTCTTGTCATCTCAAGAATATAATTTATATTAGGTTATTATCCTCCAAGAGAAGAAGTTGGCCAGAAATAATAATAATATAATGAACAGACACATATCCATAAGGAGAAGTTAGCCCCAGCAAATCTGGCAGAACCAGTATAAATACAAGGCGTCAGTTCCCATTTGACAGCATCTAAGAATTGTAGTTCCCAGTTGGTGTGCACTACATTTCCAGTTTGGTGCACACATGTGGAGGAGGGTTGCAGCTACAGCTGCAGTAGCAACTAGTTTTCAGTATGAGCTTGGCCTATCTCTTGGCTAGGGTTTGGACTATCTGATCAGCTATTGTTGGTGCACTATCCTTGGCGGAAGATGCGCTACACCTTGTTTGGCTATCTAGCCTAGGGTCTGCTTCTGGAGAAATTCTCAATCAAGGTTAACGTGCTCGGAGGGTGGCTTCGTCCTATGGTTGGGTGACGAGGGTATCGTCAATGGTAAAACGAGCACACCATATTCTATATTCTAACAAATATAACCCAATGAAAATATTGGTTTAATGCGTATTAATAGGATATCTCCTCGAGACTTTCTCCCATGAATGACAATCTATACGGTTCCTGCACGGTGAGTTGTTAGAATTAAATGTCACTAATTGCATATTTAGAAACAATATATATATATATATATATATATTTGTTTATTATAGAAAAGTGTGAAGGTCACAGAGACGGGGGAGAGAAAGGAACGAATGGAAAGGTCTAAAAATTGATCGGATGGGATTCAAAATAGGGTTACAAGGGATGATCAGGAGAGGTGAGTGCCCCACGGTCAAATTTTATGTATCGAAATTTTTGACTGCAAAACGTGTCAAACGGAAGAGAGCATGATGGGGTAGTTTAGTGCCCGGTTTGTATATTTGTGGAATTCTAGGAAAGTGGCTAAGTATGGAATAGGGAAATGGTTGGTTAGACTTGTTTTTTGAATCAAGGATTAAAGATTTCATGAATGGACCAACCCAATGATGCACAAATGACATTCCATGATGTTTGAAATTAACACTCGGAAGGTATAATATAACCATCCAGAAATTTTGGTTTTATGCGTATTAATGGGAGATTTCCTCAAATCTTGGTTTAGCATTAACGCTTGATAATACTTAGAAATAAGATCTTATATATAATTGGTAATTGATAATTGTAAAAGGGCACGGGCATAGGAAACAACGATTAGGAATTGGATATTTTTTGAACCCGCCAACCCAACGATCTGTGGAAGAAATTCAAAGAAATGGTGAAGTATGGAAAGAGGACGGACGGGCTTCAAAATGGGGTGACAATAGTTCCACAGGAGATGTGAGGACCCGATGGTCAAATTGTATGTCTCAAAAGTTTTAAGTGAAAAATGTACTATATATATAAAAACATTTATTTATTATAGACAAGTGTGAAGGTCACGGAGACGAGGGAGAGAAAGGAACAAATGGAAAGGTCTAAAAAGTGGTCGGATGGAATTCAAAATTAGGTTACAGAGGATACACAGGAGAGGCGAGTGTCCTATGGTCAAATTTTATGTATCGAAAGTTTTAACTGCAAAACGTGTAAAACGAAAGAGAGCATGATGGGGCAGTTCAGTGGTCAGTTTGTATATTTGTGAAATTCCGGGAAAGTGGTTGAGTATGGAATAAGGAAACGGTCGGTCAGACTCATTTTCGGAATCAAGGATTGAATATTTCATGAACAGACTAACCCAATGATGCACAAATGACATTCCATGATGTTTGAAATTAACACTCAAAAGGGATAATATAACCATCCGACAATTTTGGTTTTATGCGTATTAATGGGAGATTTCCTCAAATCCTAGTTTAGCATTAATGCTTGCTAATTTCATACTTAGAAATAAGATCTTATATATAATTTCTAATTGCTAATTGCTAATTGAAAAATGGCGTGGGCACAAGAAACAACGATTAGGAATTGGATATTTCTTCAACCTGCCAACCTGACAATCCGCGAAAGAAATGGCATAGTATGGAAATCGGATAGACGAGATTCAAAATGGGGTGACAATAGTTCCACAGGAGATGTGAGGACCCGATGGTCAAATTGTATGTCTCATAAGTTTTCAGTGCAAAATGTGTACCACAGAAGAGGGCGTGATAGGTGGACTGTAATACAGAAGATGGTCAAATCTAAGTTCGGTTGTAAATTTGTATATCGCGGAAGTCACGGTATTGTTCGCAGGTCATGGAACAATAGAATTCCAATCTAGATCCCACCTACCGGGAATTCGAAGTCAGAGAAGTGGCTGGGTATGGAATTGGGAAGTAGTCGTTCAGTGTCGTGATATAAGAGCAAAAGTGAAAATGTGAACCCGCAAGTTGGCCTACCCTTGCAGCTAGACATTTTCGAAAAAACGAATAAGTGACGAGAAAGATAAAGTTCATGGAAAAGAGAAACAGATATTTGGCTAAGTATAGAAGATGGAAAATAAGGGCTAATATATTCACATCTGTAATAGATATCTCATTTCCTGGCAAGATCGTTTCTGCATGTTTATGGAGAAGTTATATACTTATTGCATATACTTGGAAAGAAGTGCGAAGTTGGCAGGCATAGAAAACAACTACTAGGAATACGAAATTGTCTACAATCCGTGAAATAAATTGCAAGAAATGGTTGTGGAAAGTGGTCAGACAGGTTTTAAAATAGGATAACAAGGGTTCCCGAGGCAACATGAGGCCCTGACGGTCAAATTGTATTGATCGAAACTTTTGAGTGCATACTATGTAACACGGAAAAGGGGATGATGTAGGAATCTGGAAGATGGGCTCCAAGATAGGCTAGCAAGGGTTCCCAAGGAGACATGACGGCCTGATAGTCAAATTGTATTGATTGGAACTTTTGAGTGCATACTGTGTAACATGGAAGAGGGGTCGATGTAGGAGTCCTGAACTCCCAAGTCCTCCAACCCATGCAGCTAGATATTTTCGGAAAAATGACTAAGTGACGAGAAAGTCAAAGTACAGGGAAAAGAGAAATGGGAATTTGGTTAAGTATAGAAGATGGAAAAGAAGGGCTAATATATTCACATATGTAATAGATATTCTATTTCCTGGCAAGATCTTTTGTGCATGTTTCTGGAGAAGTTATATACTTATTGATATTGTAATAAATGGTCATGGAAAGTGGGTGGATCGGCATTAAAATAGGTTGAAAAGGGTCCTGGAGGAGACATGAGGGCCTGACGGTCAAATTGTATTGATAAAAAAATTTAGTGCATACTATGTAACACAGAAGAGGGATGATGTAGGAGTTTGGAAGTCAATTTCTATATCTTGGAAGCAGGGGGGACTGTTTGCAGGTCAAGGAACACTAGAAGTGCAGTCCTCATGTCCAGGAATCCACAAGAGAAAAATTCGGGTAAGTATGGAATTGGAGGCATGAAAGAGATTACAAGAAATGGAAAAATATGGAAAGCGGATGCAGGGGCTTCAAAATAGGGTGAAAATAGGTCCCCAGGAGATGTGAGGACCCGAAGGTCAAATTGCAAGTATCGAAACTTTCGTGTGCAAACTATGTATCATGGAAGAGGGTATGATGTGGGAGTGCGATAGAAAATTTGTATATGGTGGAGGTCTGGGTGTTGTTTGCAGGCGATAGAACAATGGAAGTTCAATATAGAGCCCCATTGTCTGGGAATTCATGATTTGAAAAGTGCCTAGGCATCGAATGGCTATTGGTTGGTCGGAGTTGCATTTTCAGAAAAATGACTAAGTAAAGAGAAAGAGAGAGTAGAGGGGGAAAAGAAACAACAATTTGGTCAAGTATAGAAGAGGGAAAAGAAGGTCCAATATATTCAAATCTGTAGTAGATATTCCATTTCCTGGCAAGATCTTTTTTGTATGTTGTTGGATAAGTTATACACATATTGCATATACTTGGAAAGAAATTTGAAGGTAGCGGGAACAAGAAACAACATCTAGAAATTTGAAATTTCTTGAAACCGCGAACTCGACGATCCACCAAAGAGATGTCAATAAATTTTCAAGTGTGGAAAGCGGTCAGATGGGCTTCAAAATACGATGACGGGTTCTCGAGGATCTGTAAGGCCCCGAGTGTCAAATTGTATATATTGAAACATTTTGGTGCAAAATGTGTAACATGAAAGAGGGGATGATGTGGGAGTCTAGAAGTAAATCTGCATATCGCAGAAGATGGAGTGTTATTTGTAGGTCATGTAACAATGGAAAGTGTGATTTAGAAAAAGGGGAAGCGCTCGGTCGAAATGCGTGAATCCGCCAACCCGCATAGCAAGGCATTTTCATAAAAAATGATTAAGTAACCAGAAAGAGAAACTACAAGGGATAAACGAGTGGGAAAATAGAAAGGCGAAGGGAAATTTTCGTAAGTGCGAATTGGTTTCAAACAAGCCCCATTGTTGCAAAACCATCATTTTCTAGTAATTGTCAGCAAATTCTTTGTTGAAGATTAGATTTTATTGCAACTTGTCGGTGTAGGTGTGTTCTTGATACATTCTTCCATGATTGTAACATATTAACTTAAGTATTAAACTTCTTGCATTATGGGTTGTTAGCATTAAAGATTAATAATTACATGTCTAGAAACAAGAATGACGATCTTTCTACAACATTGTGATTTGGTATTGCTATGTTCTATCTGCATTACAAATAGAATTGAACGTTGGTTTGAAACTGTGTGTAATTCATTTTTTGTTTTCATAAAATCCTGATGGATCGACACAATACATTTTCATATAATTGTTAGATGCTCCATTTTAGAACAAATTACCTAAGAAAATACAATATCGAAGAACTACGAGACTACCAAACCATGCCAATGAGAAGAGGTGTTAAATCTAGAAAAGAAGTAGTAACCAAGACTCCAAAGAAAATGTTTTTAAAAGCAAATCCATTAAAAAAAAAAAAAACACTGAGCACTGTATAATCTATCCTTAGAAATTGGACACCGTTCTTTGGGCCAAAACATTGAACATATATACCACAAACACAGGCATGGGATCCACAACATGCAAGAGCCATCGAGATGCTCTTCAACATGCATACAAAATTGATTACCATTTTTTTTGTTTTAGGAAATCCTTGCAGTTTTCTCCTTGATGGATCATCCTGTGGTAAAATTGATAGTTCTCAGAATCTTTGCATGAGGAATAAGACGAAAAACATTGCACAGCAAATGGAATAGCCCTTAAATAAAGGTTAGGACACACCAAGAAATTCCATAGGCCCAAATTAGTCCATTCTGGGTGGAAGGAGATGACTAGTAGGAATATGCCTTGCACCAGTGGGAGTTCTTGTCCTCATTCCCTAAGATGTTAATTGTATATCCAGAGAAAAGGACAGTAGTCCTGAAATTGAATAGTTTTTTTTCTTGAAATATATCTTTGGGAGTATCAAAATATCATTACCTTACAGTGAAATAATTCCGCCCAGAAAGAACTAATTTGGACCTCTGGAATTCCTACTTTTGATCTACAAAGAGGCTATTGCGTTCAACATCGGTTTATTTTCTAAAACTCCTTCTTTTGGTGTTGTCAGGACCGCCATCACTGAGCCGGGAAATTTCACCCGTTATGGTTGATTTCAATTTGGGTGCAAGAGTGGGAATAGTCTCTACATTTCCATCATCCATTGTAGTATCATCATCCATCATATCATCTTCTTCTGGCTCAGAATCCATGGCATCAACCTCTGCGCCAGCCATCAATGCAACTGGGCAGGTTCTCTGAGAAGGAAGGGTTTCCTTGGAATTATTTGGCTTGAGATATATCTCTCGGTGTACCAAGGGACCATCTCCTTTTTTCCTCCTAGGTGGAGGGAGATGAGTAGTAAGAATATGCCCTAGAATAGTGAAACCTATGGCCATCATGCCCGAAGGTGTTTACTGTATCTAGACAGAAATACTGCCACAAGTTAACGAGAATTTTCGTTTTCTCGAGACGATGTTTGAAATGAAAATTGGAGAGGGATAATATAACCCTCTGCAAATCCTGGTTTAATGCATATCAATGGAAGATATCCTTGAGACTTTCATTGATCAATGACAATCTCCATGGTTCATGCTTAATGAGTTGTTACCATTAAAGCCCACTAATTGCATATTTAGAAAAAAGTGCGAAGGTGGCGGTGGTGATGAAGAGTGATTAAGAATTAGAGATTTATTAAAGGCGCCAACCATCCGAAACACGAAAGAGATTGCATCATGTTTGAAATGAATACTTGGAAAGGATAACACTCTTCTCCACAACTCTTGGTTTAATTCGTAGTAATGAAAAATATTTTCCGACCTTCCGGACATTAATGATAATCTTAACAGTTCCTACATGATGAAATACTAGCATTAAATACTAATAATTTCATATCTAGAAAGAATTATGAAGGTAGCGGGGATGGCGAAGAGTGACCAAGCATTGTACATTTCGTCCACCCACCAACCCGCGAAACAGATTCCAAGAAATTCCCAAGTATGGAAAATGGTCGGGCGAGTTACAAAAAAAAGGGTCACAAGATATACCCAAGAGATGTGAGGGGCTGATGGTCAAATTGTATCTCAATGATAAATTTCCGTCGTCAATTTGTATATCGAGGAATTTCGGGTGTTTTTTGTACGTAGGGGAACAGTGAAAGTGCAATGTTGAGAGGGAAATTTGTATATTGCGGAACTTCGGGTGTTGTATATAAAGCATGAGACACTCAAAAAAAGGACCAAGTAAACAGAAAGCGAAAGAAAACGAGATGAAGGGGAATTTTTTTGCTAATTTGTAAATCGCGGAAGTCCGGGTGCTGTTTGCAAGCAGCAGAACAATGGAAATGCAATGTTGAACCCGCCTATGCAGGAACCCGCGATTCAAAAAATTTGTTCAATATGAAATGGGGAAGTGATCAGTCAGGATAGTGATATAAAAGTAACAATGGAAATCTGAAGACGTGAATCTGCCAAATCTCACACCTACACATTTTCCGAAAAATGAGTAAGTAACCAGAAAGGGAAAGTAGAGGGAAAAAAAGAAAGCGAATGGCAATTTTCGAAAGCAGGAATTGCTGTAAGAAATCCCAATTGATGGTCTTAAAAATAACTATGAAGTGCATTAAACATGTTAATAGGCTATTCAATCAAGGAATAGATACAGCGAGCGATGTTTATACTTTCTAGGATCTGTTTGTATAAGAGAAGCGTCGAAAATTTACAAGAAAATCATTTTTTGGATGTTTAAGTAAATTTTTTGTACCGTTAGCTTCACCACAAGTATAACAACAACAAATTTGAATTTTAATGTCCTCTTGTTCATATTATTGTTCCATTAGACTTTGCATAGTATATATTCTTTTATTTCAATTTGATTGCTAATTTGTAGATCACGGAAGTCTAGGTGTTGTTTGCAGGCGGTGGAACAATGGAAACGCAATGTTGAACCCGCATATGCGATAACCCACCTATTCGGAAATCCATGATCCAAAAAAATTGTACAATATGAAACAGGGAAGCGGTCGGTCGGGCTAGTAATATAATATTAAGTGGAAATCTGAAGACGTGAATCCGCCAACTTCTGCACCTAGAAATTTTCCAAAAAACGAGTAATACATACTAAATATGTACTTGTATAAAGTATGGACATGAGATTTTATAGATCACATATGGATCCCTCATTCCATACTTAGCCACTTTTTGGATCGCAGGTTCTCGGGTTGGCGGGCTCAAAATTGGGCCTCTATTTTTGTGTCCTACAAATAGCACCCATAGTTCCGCGATATACAAATTGACAGGCGAACTTGTGGGATGGCTAGATCAGCATTGTACTTCTATTGTTTCGTGTCCTCCAAAAAACACTCAGAGTTCTGCGATATAAAAATTGGCAGACAGACTCCAGGGCTGGTAGGATCAAGATTGTGATTGTTTACGGATGGTGAACCCTATCAACTATCTAACATTATCTAAAAACATTATTTTCAAATAATAAATTATTAATATTAAATATTGATATTGTACAATTTAATTACATAAAATTATTAAAGGATGTTAAATCTCTTATTTTTTTTTAAAATGAATGAAACAAAACAAATATTTTTAAATTCTATCACTGCAAGTATAACAATGATGAATTTGAATTTTAAGGGCCACTTGTTGATATGATAGATCCATTGGACTTCACACAATATATATTTATTTATTTCAAATTATTTCAGGAGATTAATTTTACCAAGTTCATCGATCAAGGAAAAGTGCTAAAACGAGCCACATACTACATTTGCGTCACATAGGTTATATTAAAAGGAAAAACATGTACTCTATAGTTCTATGTCCTACAAAAAACACCCAGAGTTCCGCAATATACAAATTGACAGGTGGACTTGCGGGTTGGTTGGCTAAAAATTTGCAATTCTATTGTTTCGTGCCCTCCAAACAACACT
>ML800024.1:9173-31587 GCA_009831015.1 Picea engelmannii
CCCTACTACTAGCCCATATTCTTCACCAGTGGTGATGGTTTTAAAGAAAGAAGGTACTTGGCGCATGTGCCCTGATTTTCATGCCTTGAATAAACTAACCATCAAAGATAAATTTCCCATTCTTGTCATCGATGATTTGTTGGATGAACTACAAGGTGCATGTGTATTCACCAAATTAGACCTTGGATCCGGTTATCACCAAATCCAGATGAAGGAGGTCGATATTCCGAAGATTGTTTTCCAAACTCATGAGGGACATTATGAATTCTTGGTCATGCCTTTTGGCCTTTGCGATTCTCCATCCACCTTCCAAAGTCTCATGAATAAACTATTGAAACCTTACCTTCATAAGTTTGTCTTGGTTTTATTTGATGACATCCTTATTTATAGCCACACCTGGGATAGCCATCTTCTTCATGTGGACAAAGTCCTTCACTTGCTACAAGAAAACCAATTGTTCGTCAAAAATACCAAATGTTCATTTGGCATCAACGAAGTGGAATACTTGGGGCACATTGTCAGTCAAGATGGGGTAAAAATGGACCCCAAAAAGATACAAGCTATGCAATAATGGCCACGACCAACGACCTTAAAGCGCATAAGGGGTTTTCTGGGTCTCACGGGCTATTACAGGAAATTTGTCAACCATTATGGAAAAATTGCTAAGCCCTTGACTGACCTCCTTAAGAAGAATGCATTTCATTAGACACTTGTTGTTGAGCAAGCATTCAAAGAATTAAAGAGGGCCATGTGCACGACCCATGTCCTAACAACTCCTGACTTCAACAAAACCTTTGTGGTGGAATTGGTTGCTTCAGGCATAGGTATAGGTGTAGTTCTCACTCAAGATGGTCAACCCTTGGCATTTACTAGCCAAGCGTTGAGTGGTCGCAACATGGGTCGATATACGTATCAAAAATAAATGATGGCCATTATCCATGCGATGCACACATGGAAACCATATCTCTTGGGGCATCATTTTTAGATTAAAACAAATCACCATAGCCTGAAATTGTTTTTGGAGCAGTGACTATCCTTCCCAGAACAAAATAAGTGGTTGAAAAAAATGTTGGGTTATGATTATGAAATCATCTACAAAAAGGGCAAAGATAACATAGTAGTAGATGCATTGTCAAGACAACATGAGGAGGAGGACTCCCTCTTTGCGTTATCTTTACCAGTCCCTGATTGGATTGAAGAAGTGAGCCAAGAGTGGCTAACACACCAGACTACCTCCAAATTAATTCAGCATCTTCAGGAGGACCCTAATCCTCCCACTGGCTACACTTGGTAGGATAATATTCTCTGATATAAGGATCGCCTCGTTCTCTCACCCTCCTCAGCACTCAAGCCCCGAATCTTAAATGAGTTGCACTCCTCAACTATAGCAGGTCATTCGGGCTTCCAAAAGACATATGATTGTGCTCGTCATTCTTTTTTTGGGGCAGACATGAAGAAGGATATACTTCAATTTGTTACAGAATGTGAGGTGTTCCAACGTAATAAAGGTGAAACAATAAAGTCTCTAGGCGTCCTACAACCATTACCCATTCCAACTTCTTTGTGGACCAAAATCTCCATGGATTTTATAGTGGGCCTTCCTAGAGTCGGGCAGAAGTCTATCATCATGGTGGTGGTTGATCGCCTCTCCAAGTATGTTCATTTTTGTCCATTACCTCACCCTTTCACACCGACACTTGTAGCACAAGTCTTCCTTGATCAGATTTTCAAGCTACATGGCATGCCAACCTCTATTGTCTATGATCATGACCCAACTTTCATGTAACACCTTGTTTTCCCCAGTTTTAAATATAACTATATTGGCCAATGAACTATGGCAAACTCAAAGTTGTGAATGTTTGATTTGATGGAACTTTGTATGAAAGGTCGATGAATGTAAATTCTGTTATTTTAATAGAAAATGGATACGTGTTGCATGATTGTTGGAAAGGGGATGTGCTAAGAGAGACCACAAATGCTATGAAAGAGATGGTGGAGGGGACCAKGAATGGTTGCGTTAACCTCCACCAAACCAGTACTTTGTTGGATTTAATTTCTCRGGATCAAAACAACCCTCTGACCCAAGAATGAATTATAGTCAGGCTGGTAGGTGGGAAGACCTCCTTAAGAGTTGATGAGGGGATGGGATAGACCGCCCATCTGTAAGGCTTCCAGACCTGACCACRGACTGGGAATTCGGGCCACACACAATCTTGCTGGAAAAGGAAAGAAAGGAAAGCRTGGGGGTCAGAGAGGAAGACCTGCAAAGAGTGCAGAGACGAGAGACCGAGCTCTCGGGTTCAAGGAAGAAYTGTGAAAAGATTGTGTTCTRATCRCGGAAAATAGAGACYGAGTTGGGAGAAGGAGAGTAACCTTCATCCCTATATATTTCTGTGCTRGAAGAAAAGATTCAATAAAAAAGCATTGTAGTCTAGCTCGGGGGTGGCTAGTGGTAAATCTGTTAGGAGTGACTGAGCCTATGGTTGGGTGGAAACTGGCATGCCTTCTAGTAGTCACTTCACGTTATCTGGTTATGATAAGTGTTTTCATACTCTATGCATTGAATTGGGAATTAATGGTTGCATGCATGTATTTATGTATCTATAAATGTTTTATGTATTGAAATGGTTAAGTTATGTGTATACACCGACTGCCTTGAGAACTTGTGCTTCTACTTTTCTCGTATGCTCCAGTTTAACTCTCAAAGGTGTTTTCTCCAAGGAGCTACCTCACATCCCCAGAATCGGAGCATGCCTCTTGGCACTGCTACCGTCTCGGTAACCTCACGAGTTTACCTTGCCTTGTTTCATAACTTAATGTTATGTAAGTTAGGGAGGCATCTCCTTTAGACCAAAAGTTTGAGAGGCATTGAATTCGTGCCCACAACCTTAGTCAAAACCCAGCTAAGAGTAGAGATCATAGCCTGAGAGTCATCTAAAGGTTCATGTGACATGGGTCCAGGAACCCTGAGCTAAGCCCAAAAGGATCTAGTTCATAATGATTTCAGAGTTTCGGGAGTTCAACGCTTGGAACGTCAAACATCACATTAGTCAAAGGTACCCGAACTCCTTGAGTAACAAGAGTCATAGATGAATCAGGAAGCTGATAGAGGAGATGGATGTGAACCGTTCATCGGGGGGAAAACCCATCACAGTCGTTAGATCAACTCAAAGATCCACTAGAATTAACGAATCAAACCTCAACCGCTCGATTAGATCGATGGTTGGGAATCATTACGAAGTGCGAAGGTAAAATTGGCAGACATGCTAGTTCTTGGCCCACAATTCATCAATGTCATTGATATCGTTGGGGATGGAAGATCAATGACCTCAATTAGACAGAGTCGGGCGAGCACTTCCCAGATTTCGGAGAATGGACCCCGCAATTGCTGTGAACCGTCGATCTGTGAATAGAGATCGATGGTGGGGAATCATTGCGGAGCGCGAAGGTGAAATTGTCAGACGTGCTATTTCACGTCTCGCAATTCACCAATGTCGTTGATCTCATTGGGATGGAGGATCAATGACCACGATTAGTTCGAGTTCAGTGAGTACTTTTCAGATTGCGGAGATTGATATCTCCGATAAAGAACGAACACCATGGGGCCTCGCAATCACTGTGAACCATTGATCGGTGAACCAATCGGTATTGGCCAAATCTAGACCATGAGATCTGAGGGATGTCGAAAGACGATTAGGCCAGAGCAATGAGGCACAATGATGCCATCCACGGTGACGTGGATTTAAGCTTGACAAGCCAGGCGCCACCTGGATTCATGTGCATCACCTACCCCATAGAGCCTTTGCAACGTGACACATGTCATCCCGAGTGAGGGCATGTGTCACCCCTGACCCATCTACGTGTCAGCCCCTGGTACGTGCCCACCTAGACAACATGGTTGGTGAAGGGACTGGAACTTCAAGAGTCCAGAACTTCAGGACCCCAGAGGATTTGGGGTGTAGTATTGTAGAGACTCCAAAGGGACCCAAAGTGTCGAATTGTTGGAGTAGATCCTAGCCGTTGGAATAGGGAGGCACGTGGTAGTAGATTGTTAACTCTAGAGAAGAGCCACTTCGAAGGATTTGAAGTGTCAAGCTTCGAAAACTCTCGAAGCCTGAAGTAACGAAGAAGATCTAGACCATTGGATCCAGAGGAACACGTGGCGTAGATCCGTGTGCTTCGGAGGAAAGGTACTTCGGAGGGGAGAGAGGGTGGAGTGTGCAGAACTTTTGAAGCCCGAATAGTCGAAGTGATTCATAACCGTTGATTTTGCAAGGGACACGCGTTACCAGATCGCGTACTTCAGAAGTGAGGAGAAAGCAACGCAGAGTAGAGGGTCCCCCAAAATGGATCCCCACCGTCAAATGAGAAGGACGTGTGGCACATGATCCTTGGCTCAGGAAGAAAGTACTATGGGAGAATGGATTTTTGGAACGTTCAGATCTCCCAAACGCCAAAATCCAGAAGTAAACCAGGACTGTTGATCGAGAAGAATGTGTGGTGCACGATCCTTGACTCTGGAAGAAAGTACTCTGGGAGAACGGATTCTTGGAAAGTTTGGATCTCCCGAATGTTGAAGTCCCGAAGTGAATCAGGACCGTCGAAATCCCCGAAGACACGCGGCATCGAATTGTGAATTTCAAAGATTTGCCATTCTAGAGGATTAGCATGGTGGTTGTCTTGGCCCCTGTTTTTCTGGCGTCTAGTCATAGCCCATGGTCATATGTAACTATAAGGGGAATGGAAGAACCCAAAGGACTTGGAAGAGGATATCTTCCAGTTATGAGCTCAGTTTGGAGCATGAAGACCGTGGGTGGAAAGCCCTAGAAGAGCAAAATGGAATAGAGTCCCCGAATAGGGATATTGATTTTCTTAAGTAGAACGAAAATTTTACGCCCCACCATGGATGTGTTACAAATTGGTATCAGAGCATGGTTACAACACTTGGCCTCCGTGGGATCAGGGATGATCCATTTAAAAATCATGTTTAAAGTAAATTTTAAGGGTGACACCTTATCTTACTACTTCTCTAAAGAGTATGGTTAAAATTTTATTGAGGGAAAGAATAAAACTTTCTACTCTATGTGTGTATTTAAGAAATTTGAATTGTATGTTGTTCATAAACTAATAGACTGTTGGCTAATAGTAAGTGTTTTGTCAGCACTCCAATAATCAGTGAATCACGGTAAATCACAAGCATAAAGGATGGTGATGCACCATGAAGTAGGGGAGGGATCCCACAATAGAGACGAAGAGTCTAACGAGAGGAGGGTGATGGAGACCCCTCCGGATCTAGCTGAAATTGTAAGGAGCCTTATGGCCAAATTATAGAGTTGCAAGGCTAACAACGAGAGATTGATAAAGGAGCAAGAGAAAATAACAGAAATCAATGCAGTCTTGTTGCAGAGCTTATCTGATATACAGAGGCAGTTGCAGCATGGACCTGCAACCAGCCATGTGGACCGACGACATGCAGAGAGAAGTCAAAGTCCACCTAAAATACGAAAACCCGGTCCCATAAGTGGCCACATAGGGAGAAGTACCTTGAGGAAGGCCCAACCTGGAGGCATGGGATGCTCATCGGGAGAGTCCTCTGGAAAGGGAACGGGCAACTCCAAGGGATCTTGTAGTAACAAAACTAGCTCACATTCTCACAAGAAAAGAAAGAAGCGAAAGCATTCCAAAAGTCATGACCTTGAAGAGTTAAAGAAAGACAAACCACCCTCTTTCAATGGAGAGATTGAGAAAGGGGAAGAGGCAGAAGCTTGGTTGCTTGGTTTAAAGAAGTACTTCAGAGTTCATGACTATTCTGAAAACTTGAAGGCTCGAATAGCCATCTTCAACCTGAATGGAAAGGCTTCCATTTGGTGGGAAGATCTTAAGAATGTGAAAATAATCCATGAAAAGGACTTATCATGGAAACAACTTGAGAAACACTTCAAGAAGAAGTATTTGTCAGAGAAATACTTCGACGGGAAGACTAAGGAGTTCTATGAACTCAAGCTAGGACAACTCGACATGGAGGAACATATCAATAAATTCCTTGAGCTGCTAAGGTATGTCCCCTACGTAAAATATGAAAAGGTAAAAGTCCAACAATTTATAAATGGGTTATCTTAGACCTACCGGAACAAGATTGAGTTTGACGAGCCAAAGACCTTAGAAGACACTATCCAGAAGGCAAGGTATTGTTATGAACAGTTCGGGCGTCAGACGGAACCTCGCGAGGACTGGAAGAAGAAGAGTAGTTTGGGGTTCAAGAAGAAGAGGTTTAAATCATCAAGGTTTAAGAACAATAGGAAGGATTCAAAGATGAGCCTTCCTACCCGAAGTGTGTACAAGAAAAATTTCCCCTCCCAGATTGGAAATAAACCTTTTGGATCATCCCCAGGAAAGACTGATAACCCAAAGAGGGAACCCTTGAAATGTTGGGGTTGCGGAGAAGAACATATGTTGAAGGATTGCCCACACCGACAACATAATAGTAGGAGAATTTACAACATCCAAGAAGCTACCACAGTCAATGATGTGGCTAGGAGCATGCCACGGATTTATATGGCTTTGGATAATAAACAAGCCTACCACCAAGCTTCAGTGGTGGAGATGGAAGGTATGATCGCCAACCGTCTAGCTTCTATTTTAATTGACCTTGGTTCTAATTTGAGTTATGTGGCCCCTCAGACTGTTGATAAGTGTAAACTGCAACCAATTAGACATGTTAAGCCATGGTTGGTACAACTAGCCAGTGGAACCAAGAGAAAAGTAACAGAGGTCTTACGAGCTTGCCAATTCATCATGGATGGGTTGTCGACCCAAGCGACCCTTAACATACTTCCCCTAAGATCTTATGACTTGTTGATTGGTATGGATTGGTTGGCTGCTTATAAGACTAAGTTGGATTGTTACCATAAAACTTTAGAATGTGTAAATGAAGAAGGGGGAAAGATGACCCTCAAAGGGATTCAGAAACCTGTCTCAGTGAGACAAATATCAACCCTTCAAATGAAAAAGTATTGCCGAAAGGGATGTCCTCTATATGCAATACAAGTGTTGGAATTTGTTGAGGATGACAAACCGAACCTAGAGGACCACCCATATTATTAAGAGAGTATAGAGACGTGTTTCCAGAAGAGGTATCGGGTCTACCTTCGAGAAGAGACATTCAATTATCGATAGAACTTGCACAAGGAGCAGTGCCAGTGTCTAGGACACCCTATAGGATGAGTACACCCGAGCTAGTTGAGCTCAAGCTACAACTAAAGGAAATGATGGACAAAGGTTACATCCGACCTAGTGTGTCTCCATGGGGAGCACTAGCCCTATTTGTGAAAAAGAAAAATGGCATGCTCCAACTGTGCATAGATTATAGACAACTCAATAAGACAACCATAAAGAACAAGTACCCCTTACCAAGAATCGATGACTTGTTCGACCAATTAGGGGGTGCTTCCATTTTCTCAAAGATTGACTTGAGGTCTGAATACCATCAAGTCCAAATCAAGGATGAAGACATCCACAAAACGTCCTTCGAGACAAGGTATGGTCACTATGAATTTGTGGTGGTGCCCTCTGGATTAACCAATGCCCCCACCACTTTTATGTGCTTGATGAACAATGTACTCAAGAAATTCCTAGACATATTTGTATTGGTTTTCATTGATGATATCTTAATCTACTCCAAGAATAGAGAAGAGCATGAAGAACATCTTAGACTTGTACTTCAAGTACTAAGAGAGCATCAACTCTACGCTAAGTTTAGCAAGTGTGACTTTTTCCAGAAGTAAGTCCATTACTTAGGCCATTTTATTTCTAAAGAAGGAGTGGTAGTAGACCCTGACAAGATCATGTCTATTATGGAATGGCCTACCCCAAAAGATGTATCTGATATCAGATCCTTTATGGGCTTAGCAGGATATTATAGAAGGTTCATAAAGGGATTTTCCAAGATTGGTTGTCCAATCACTACCCTCCAGAAGAAGGGGGTTAAATCCACTTGAACATCAAAATGTGAAGAAAGATTTTAGGAACTGAAATACCTCCTCAACCATGCATCTGTGCTAAAGATTGTAGACCCTGATAATGACTTTCTTGTGTGTACAGATGCCTGCAAGGAAGGACTCGAAGGAGTCCTTATGCAAGAGGGACATGTAATTTGCTACGCGTCTAGGAAATTGAATGAGCATGAAATCAATTATGTGACCCATGATCTAGAGTTGGCTGCCATAGTGCATGCTTTAAAAATGTGGAGGCATTACCTCCTGGGTAGGAGATTTGTACTTATGACATACCACTGTGGGTTGAGGTACCTATTTGATCAACCAAAACTAAATGTTAGACAAGCTAGGTGGATGGCTCTCCTTAGTGATTTTGACTTCGAAATCAAACACATCAAAGGGAAGGAAAATAGGGTGGTCGATGCCCTTAGCAGAAGTGTGAAAACGATTCACCTGGCAGCGATAAGCACCTATGAAACGGATGTCAAGTAAAGAGTCAGGAATGCACAAGAAACAAATGCATTCTTCAAGACCATGACCTCGTATCTAAAGCAAGAGCCCACCGGGCTAAAGTATGAAGGGTATCAGATGTTGGACGAAGGTCTGTTGACTTATAGAAACAAATTGTATATCCCAAGTTGTGACAACTTGAAGAGGTTCATAATGGATGAACTGCACAAGAGACCATATACTGGTCACCCAGGATATCATAAAATGATCACGGCTACTAGGAAATAATTATATTGGCATGGATTGAAAAAGGACATAGCTAAATATTTAGCTAAATGTCTAGAATGCCAACAGAACACTGACACCCATCAGGGTTGTTGCGACCTCTACCAATTCCAGAATGGAAATGGGAGACCATCTCCATGGATTTCATCACCGAATTACCAAAATCGGCCAGGAATAATGATTCCATCATGGTAGTGGTGGACAAGTTGAGCAAGTTCACTCACTTCATTCCTGTCAAGTCGACTTGCAAGGCAATAGATATTGCCATGAAGGAGATATTCAAACTATATGGCATGCCTAGGGAGATTGCATCTGACAGAGACACGAAATTCACTTCAAGCTTTTGGAAATCCTTGACGGCTGGTTTTGAGACTAAATTGTTGTTTAGCACAGCCTATCACCCCCAAACTGATGGACAGACAGAAAGAGTAAACCAAATATTAGAAGACATGTTGAGGATGCATGTAATACATCAACCTAAGAAGTGGGAAGACTACCTGCCATTGGTAGAATTTTCCTGCAACAACAATTATCAAGAGTCACTGAAGATGAGCCCTCTGTGGTAGACAGTACAAGATTCCAATCAGCTGGAGTAATCCAATGGATATAATTACAATCGAACCGGACATGCTAAAAGAAATGGAGCAACAAGTGATTCAGATAAAACAAAATCTGAAAATTTCTCAGGCTAGACAGAAGAGCTACGCCGACCGAAAGAGAACCCCCAGAGAGTTCAAGACAAGAGACCATGTCTATCTCAAAGTTAGACCCAGGAAGAGTTCCCTGAGAATGGGATCTTGTGCCAAGCTGGCACCTCAGTATTGTGGACCTTTTGAAGTCTTAGATAAAGTGAGACTTGTAGCCTATAGGCTAGCACTCCCTCCCATGGTAAAGGAACATAATGTTTTCCATGTTTCATTATTGAAGAAATATGTACATGATTCTAATCATATAATTAACTGGTCTGTGATCCAGGTGGAGCTGGAGGGATAATTCCTTCCATAACCTCAATGCATACTAGACAGGAAGGAAACCTCACTTAGGAATCGAACCATTGCATAGGTCAAGGTGCAGTGGAAACACTTTGGCCCAGATGAGACTACGTGGGAAATGGAAGATGCCATGAGACATGCATATCTAATTTTGTTTACTCATGTATATACATAGCATGTTGACAGATAGAACATCAAGGATGATGTTCCTTTAATGGGGAGGGAATTGTAACACCATGTTTCCCCCAGTTGTAAATATAACTATATTGGCCAAGGAACTATGACAAACTCAAAGGTGTGAATGTTTGATTTTATGGACCTTTGTATGAAAGGTCGATGAATGTAAATTCTGTTATTTTAATAGAAAATGGATATGTGTTGCATGACTGTTGGAAAGGGGATGTGCTAAGAGAGACCATGAATGCTATGAAAGAGATGGTGGAGGGGACCAAGAATGGTTGCGTTAACCTCCATCGAACCAGTACTTTGCTGGATTTAATTGCTCAGGATCAAAACAACCCTCTGACCCAGGAATGAATTACAGTTAGGCTGGTAGGTGGGAAGACCTCCTCAAGAGTTAATGAGGGGATGGGGTAGACCGCCCATCTGTAAGGCTTCCAGACCTGACCACGGACTGGGAATTCAGGCCACACACAATCTTGCTGGAAAAGGCAAGAAAGGAAAGCGTGGGAGGTCAGAGAGGAAGACCTGCGAAGAGTGCAGAGACGAGAGACTGAGCTCTCGGGTTCGAGGAAGAACTGTGAAAAGAATGTGTTCTGATCGCAAGAAATAGATATTAATTTGGGAGAAGGAGAGTAACCTTCGTCCCTATCTATTTTTGTCCTGAAAGAAGAGATTCAATAAAAAAGCATCGTGGTCTAGCTCGGGGGTGGCTAGTGGTAAATCCATTAGGAGTGACTGAGCCTATGGTTGGGTGGAAACAAGCACCCCTTGCAGCAGTCGCTTCAGGTTATCTGGTTCTGATAAGTGTTTTCATACTCTATGCGTTGAATTGGGAATTAATGGTTGCATGCATGTATTTACGTATCTATACATGTTTTTTGTATTGAAATGGTTAAGCTATGTGTATACATCGGTTGCCTTGAGAACTTATGCTTCTGCTTTTCCCGTATTCTCTAGTTTAAATCTCAAAGGTGTTTTTCCCAAGGAGCTACCTCATAGCCCCAAAGTCGAAGCAAGCCTCTTGGCACTGCTACCGTCTCAGTAACCTCACGAGTTTACCTTGCCTTGTTTCATAACTTAAAGTTCTGCAAGTTAGGGAGGCGTCTCCTTCAGACCGAAAGTCTGAGAGGCCTTGAATTCGCGCCCACGACCTTAGTCAAAACCTGGCTAAGAGTATAGCTCATAGCCTGAGAGTCATCTAAAGGTCCATGTGACCTGGGTCCAGGAACCCTGAGCTAAGCCCGAAAGGGGCTAGTTCATAATGATTTTGGGAGTTCGACGCCTGGAACGTCAAACATCACGTTAGTCAAAGGTACCCGAACTCCCTGAGTAATAAGAGTCCTAGATGAATCGGGAACCTGATAGAGGAGATGGATGTGAACCGTTAATCAGGGGGAAAACCCATCACAGTCGTCAGATCGACTCAAAGACCCACTGGAATTAACAAATCAAACCTCAGTTGCTCGATTAGATCAATGTTTGGGAATCATTGTGGAGTGCGAAGGTGAAATTAGAGGACATGTTATTTCTCGGATCGCAATTCATCAATGTCGTCGATCTTGTTGGGGATGGAAGATCAATGACCTCGATTAGACAGAGTCAGGCGAGCACTTCCCAGATTTCGGAGAATGGACCCCGTAAGCGCTGTGAACCGTCGACCTATGAACAAAGATCGATGGTGGGGAATCATTGCAGAGCGCGAAGGTGAAATTGGAAGACATGCTAGTTCATGGCCCACAATTCACCAACGTTGTTGATCTCGTTGGGATGGAGGATCAACGACCACGATTAGTTCGAGTTGGGCGAGTACTTTTCGAATTACGGAGATTGAGATCTCCGATAAAGAACAAACACCATGGGGCCCGACAATCACTGTGAACCGTTGATCGGTGAACCAATCAGTATTGGTCAGATCTCGACCATGAGATTTGAGGGATGTCAAAAGACGATTAGGCCGGAGCGACGAGGAACAATGATGTCATCCACGGTGACGTGGATTTAAGCTTGACGAGCCACGTGCCACCTAGATTCATGCGCATCACCTACCTCGTAGAGCCTTTAGAATGTGACATGTGTCATCCTGGGCGAGGGCATGTGTCGCCCCTGACCCATCTACTTGTCAGCCCCTGGTACGTGCCCACCTAGCCAACGTGGTTGGTGAAGGGACTGGAATTTCGAGAGTCCGAGACTTCGGGACCCCGGAGGATTTGGGGTGTAGTATCGTAGAGAGTCCAAAGGGACCCAAAGTGCCAAATTGTTGGAGTAGATCCTAGACGTTGGCACAAGTAAGCACGTGGAAATAGATTGTTAACTCTGGAGAAGATCCACTTCGGAGGATTTGAAGTGTCGAGCTTCAAAAACTCCCGAAGCCTGAAGTAGCGAAGAAGATCTGGACCATTGGATCTAGAAGAACACGTGGCGGAGATCTGTGTGCTTCAGAGGAAAGGTACTTCGGAGGGGAGCGAGGGTGGATTGTGCAGAACTCCCAAAGCCTGAATAGCCGAAGTGATTCATAATCGTTGATTCTGTGAGGGACGCGTGTTACCAGATCGCGTACTTCGAAAGTGAGGAGAAAGCAACGCGGAGTAGAGGGTCACCCGAAACGGATCCCCACCGTCAAATGAGAAGGACGCGTGGCGCACGATCCTTGACTTCAGAAGAAAGTACTTTGGGATAACGAATTGTTGGAACGTTCGGATCTCCCGAACGCCGAAGTCTAGAAGTAAACTAGGTTTGTTGATCGAGAAGGACGTGTGGTGCACGATCCTTGACTCCAGAAGAAAGTACTCCGAGATAACAGATTGTTGGAAAGTTCGGATCTCCCGAACGTCGAAGTCCCGAAGTGAATCAGGACCGTCGAAATCCCCGAAGACACGTGACGTCAGATTGTGAATTTCAGAGATTTGCCATTCCAGAGGATTCGTGCGGTGGTTGTCTTGGTGCCTGTTGTTCTGGCGTCTGGTCATAGCCCACGGTCATATGCAAGTATAAGGGGAATGGAAGAACCTGAAGGACTAGGAAGAGGATATCTGGCGGTTTTGAACTCGGTTCGGAGCATGAAGACCGTGGGTGGAAAGCCCTGGAAGAGCATAATGGAATAGAGTCCCCGAATGGGGATATTGATTTTCCTAAGAAGAACGGAATTTTTACGCCCCGCCATGGGTGTGTTACATTTCACCAACACATTTTGACAAGAATTGTTTAAATTGCAAGGTACCCAACTGAACATGAGCACAACTTATCACCCCCAGTTTGACGACCAAACATAAGTAGTCAACAAATGTTTGGAAACCTACTTGCATTGTTTTTCTCCCGACAAACAACACCAATGGGTGCAGTGGCTTCCCTTGGCAGAATGGTGGTACAATACTTCCTATCATACGACCACTAAAATGACTGCATATGAAGCAATGCATGGCCAAAGACCACCGATAGTCACTACCTATCTTCCAGACACATCCAAGGTCCAATCTATTGATACAATGTTGCAAGGACGTACAACCACTCTAGCGGCTTTGAAGGATAAACTCCACATGGCCCAAAATCACATGAAGCAACATGCAGATCAACATCATTTAAAAATGGTTTTTCAGGAAGGTGATCAGGTGTTTCTCAGGCTCCAACCTTACAAGCAAACATCTCTCAAAGCTCAGGGACATCACAAATTGGCACCTAAGTTTTATGGACCCTACCAGATCATCAAGCGTATTGGTTCAATGGCTTACAAATTGGCCCTTTGTGTTAATTCCAAAATCCATCCAATATTCCATGTTTCATGTCTGAAGAATGTTATGGGCCATAATTGCAGAGTCCAAACCATACTGTCAGAATTAGATGAAGAAGGTTCCTTGTGGCTCCAACTAGAAGAAGTCCTCAATAACCGTGAACGTTAATTGTGTGGTCGCACTATCAAGGAAGTGTTGATCAAGTGGAAGGACACAACACTAGAGGAGGTGACCTGAGAACCTCTGACCATACTTCAGCAGTTTTCGCACCTGCAACCTTGAGGAAAAGGCTGCTTTTGAAGGTGGAGGGCATGTCAGGATCCGATCCTAACCCCTTTCCACGGGTCATTAGTTGATAGGATATGTTTTCTATTTAATAAAGGCCGACATTAATTAATAAGGTGTAATAAATAAAGAAGAATAAGTCAATGTAAGAATACATAATAGAAGCTTCCGCTTTTAGAAAGATCTTCCTCTAGAAGTTTCTTTAGAAGGTAGAACTAGTATAAATAAGAGTAGGAGATATTGGATATTTTGTCTTGGAGATTATTGTAATAGAGCTCTACTCTGCTGGAGGTTTCCCCCTTGAAGAGGCAAGTGAACATTGCTATCATAATAAAGTTGTTGTTTCTGATGATTATTCTGGTGCTATTTTGGTGTTCTTCTGATATTTTCCTGGATATATCATTATTATTTTGTCATTGCTCGCTAGATATTTTATGTTCTACATAATATACTGTATTAGGAATATTGCAGATTGATCCAAAGTCTCTCCAAGTACTACTAAGGTGATCCCAAAGCATGGCCTTGTATAAGAGGGAAGAGCCCCTAGACGTCTGACCTCAATGCCAAAACCAAATTCTTCAATGGTCAAAGGGAAATAGGCAAGCAATGTATACCTTATTTTTCCCTCCAAGTGGAGCAAGTTGCACTTCTTTGGCCTTCTAGTAGCTTTTGTCCTCTAACAAACTTGAAAAAATTCTATAGTATCCTTGAAAAATAGTCTAAAACATCGCTTAAAAATATATAGATAGCCAAGATCTTCTTCAAGCAAGTTTTCTCATTAATCTCCAACAATGAAAATGAGAGAAGAATCCTCCTTTTATCACCAGGGACCATCCTCAATACAATGAATAATACAATATGTCAGCTCAAAACCATGAGCCTAGTCAAAACCATGGGTAAAATACAATAAATAAGATAGAATATCCCTCAAAAGCCTCCAATACATGAGCACCCCTCTCAAATGGTCCAAAATACATCATGAAGTACCACACGTGTGGACTAGAGGCCTAGAAAATATGCACTCCCTCAAAAAGTGTGTCGACGTCCCAACAAGGAGTGAATAATGAGTCAAACATGGTCCAAAGACTCAAATGTCCCTCTAACCAACTCCCAAGAGCTAGGAGATTGACCAAACAAGAAATAACCACCTTTAAAGTGTGACACCACTCCCACATGTGTCGGTTATCTAAGGAAAAGATCCAATGCAAGTGACACGTGTGGCCTCCTCAATGTGGGTGCTCCTCAAGAAAATCATTATGGTTAGTGCCACATCATCCATTGATCAACATAACCACTTGTAAACACTCCAACAACATGTAGTCATCTCTTTAAATGCATCAAAGGTTCCCATGTGTGGTCCAATGAGAGAATAATAATGGATGTGTGTGAATACAATGACCAACTGAGCAAGGAGAGCAAATCTGAGTGGTCCACGTGGCAAGTGTGATGACATGGTGTCCATGTCATGGCTTGATGCACTATCATGGATCCCAAAGCAGTGACACATATCCAAACATGATATACAGATCCCAAGGAAAATGGCACATATCCCAATGTTTGTAGATATGATCAAATATGAGTACACAGATCCCAAGGAAACATCACAGATCTCGAGGCACGACGCACAAATCCTAATGCAAATCCTAATGCAAGGTACCCACTTGATGTGATGGGTCTAGCTTCTTGGCAAGCCATTCGATGATATACACCTAGTGATCTCTATTAGCACAACATAACAAATAAGGGTTAGTTTTAACATTTGCCTAAGTTTTACCAAGGGGGAACACCATTAACCCTTATACATGTGACAAGTCCTAGGACAAAAAGTATTTCCAAAGTAGCTAGGTGAAAGATAGGTAATGTGATGAATAATGATGGAAAGGGGAATGGAAAAGGCTTCATGTGATGACCCTAAAAGTCATTTATATGCATAGGTCTTTTTATTCGGTCATCTAGCTTTCATGAGCTAGGATGTTTTATACAATAGCCTTTCCAGAGGGAGCTTTAGTGTTGAGTTACTTGTCCTCGACACAATTTCTTACCACCCCTTTATGTCTTTTTTTATGTGTTCAGTTTATCGAACACGTCCCTTTTTCTTTAGATATTCATAGACAAGCTAGGGACTAGGGGCATTGGCCTCAAAGTAAGGTGGCATTGCTCAAGCTTAACATTTTTGGCTTTTGGCCTTATTGCTCTTCACTTCTAGCCTTTTTTGTCTTTATCTTTATTAGATCTTTCTTTTAATCTTTGATAAGTCATACATGATCAATTTAACTTTTTTATGGACGAAATGAAGTGAAACAGGGAAAATTGGAAAGTGTCTAGCATGGTTTGGAAGTGGAAAACGCTATTTTGGCTAGTTACCCTGTAGTATAAACTGGCCCGAGAAATGACACACTTCTAAAGGAAAACTATGGCCCCCAAGGTACAATGAGGAAAATAATAAAACGTATACATGTTATGAAGTGCTATCAGATTCCATTTTAGTATTTGCCACTTTCATGACTAACCAAGAAGTTATAACATTGCATCCAAATGAAGCACCAATACATGGAATATCAAGATATATCACAGTGAAACCAATAATGCACCATCCATACTACATATTCCATATGAGGAGTGAGGGGAGGAAGATGAGATATGCCATAACTGAGCTAGCACAATCATGCATCTGATGGAGATAATGAGAAGAATTGTCTAAGTATGGAGAAGATGAGCAAGATAACTCATGCATAACATCAACATGACACCTTGTGAAGGTACCTATGAAGTTGTCATCCTTGAGGATTTAATAGTCCTAACAAATATTTGATAACCCTAGTTGCAATAATGACCCATATCAAAGGAAATGGGTTGGCCCACAAAAGTTCCCAAATCTACTTGAGCCCCCTTTGAATCACCTATAAAAGAGTGGATCTCGCTCAAAACAATATGGATATAACCATACTTGATAAGATCTATTTGGTAAAATACTCAATTGTGACAAATGACATGCATTTGCTTGGATTTGATCAGTTCATCGAAAGGGTATGCAAATATAAAACAAAATCCATGATCCAAAAAGAGAACCCTCCATTGAGCACCCACTAAGTCATAATTGAAATCACAAGAGAGTTTGTGAGATACAAAATAAAAAATATTTCAAATTAATACTTCATCACCTTTAAGCCAAGTATACAACCATATATACTTCGATGCGAGCCACATTCTCAACCCCAAAATAGAATCATAGTTCCTTCTCTGGTCTCTCCAGTAATGTGCCATATGTTCTAAGTGATGTGGCCACTAGACTCCCATTTGCAAACCTCCAAACTATAGTGACGCACCAAGAGTAGGAAAACTGAGTTTTGGAGTAAAAATGAACCAGTCTAACATTCCTTGTCCATTGCCAGTGGAAACCCTCGTTGACAAACACTATCTTTTCTCTATATATCACTATTCTTTATCTTGTATATATGCCCAAGTACTAATCATTTTATAAAAGATTTTGGAATTTTATAAAATTTAATATTTAGATAAGAAAGCCAATGACCTAAAGGTAAGGTTTTATTGACTAGGCCTAAGAATCTTGAGTTGAGAAAGCATGATTGTATGTAGGTTAATCTATTAAAGGTATTATGTAGAAGGTGACATATGGGTAACAATTATAAAAAATAAAAGAGTTTGTCATAGGTGGATCCACTAAATATTCTCTTTGAAGGACTAACTCTTATTTATGATTATTAATGATTAGGTGATATGATTATCTCTCTCTCTCTCTCTCTCTCTATATATATATATTGATGGAATGCATATTCTTGGAAAATTTCCTATAGGCATTTCCCTTCATTTTGAGGATGGTTGGTTGCAATTTTGGTAACCTAACCCGATGGGGATATCGAGTGAGGCGTAATAATATCCACAAAGGCAACTAGCTCAGGGACTTGACCCCATGATCGCTTGCTTGTAATTCACAACACTCAACCACTCAAGCTAACCCATAGAGCTAGCGCTATTCATATATTTATAAAACTAATAATGAAATAAATTAGGGATGAGGACTTCATAGAAGGTGTTGAGATTTTCATGAATATTGTTATGGTAATAATATCTTATACAAAATATCCACATGACTACAACTATTAATATGTATATGACACAACACCATTTTTATTACTTTCATTTGTGTCAAAGTTGTCCATTGTAATGTGTATTCTACATTCATAATTATGTGGAACTCTATTCCTTATATACAACGACCAAATTTACACCCTCATATTTAGATGATTCTTCACTGAACTCCTCTTTAATGTGTATTATTTAGTCATGGACTTAGTTGATCTTAACTCCTGCATACATGGTAACTCATCATAAACTTCCCACTTTTATACTATAACATGAGATCATCAATACATAATGAAAAAAAATACATTAAAATGAAATTAATAAGTGACGATTTATCTCTATTTATATGTTTTATTAACCAAAAATTAAATGTTTAACAAAATGCATAATTCATTGATAGTGTTATTTATATGTTTTATTAACCAAAAATTAAATGTTTAACAAAATGCATAATTCATTGATACTTAACACTAGTTTTGGAATATATAAAAATATAATAATACAATAAATGTGAGAAGGAATTTCCAATTCTTTATAAAACAATTCTTTTTTAGATGGAAATTGAGATATATTTACTAATTATTATATCAATTGATTTAAAATTATTAATAAAAGTAAACTGCAATTGATTTAAAATTATTAATAAAAGTAAACTTCAATTGATTTACCCTTCACCAGAACTCCACCAACACAATTTACAACTTTTTATTTTTACATGGAGGTAAAACTTCAAAATGGAGTTGTGCGGCACTAGACAAAAAAAATAAAAAAATATGGAAAGTGAAAAAGGAAAAAGAAGAAGACCAAATGGCGATTAAAAGGTTTAGAAAGTGCAACCTTGCGGAACACTTCACCTTACATTTTATTATTTGAAGCAACGAGCAGAGGTAGAAGCTCTGCTAATTGTTCGTAGTAGCTGGTCAGCAGAACGTATTCGAGGTAACTGATCTTTCTCACGCACTGCGCATTATAGATTCAAGTTCCATACCTATATTTCTTCAAAATTTTTGGTTTCATTTTGATTATTTTCCGAGAAAACCTACTGTAAATTTCGTTTATTTATTAAAATCCATTGCTTCCGTACTCGTTTGCGTTAAGGTTTCGATTATACGGGGTTCTGTTCCTGGCTTTGTATTAACAGGGGATTTCTTTGTGTACATCTGCCGTTTAATAGATCAGCTGTAAACCATTAAAGAATAGATCTGTCTACTTTGCTTTTAGTTTTCTGCAGCAAACCCCCTTATTTTCTTTCAAAGCAGTAAACCCTGAATCTTCCTGTGAAGCAGTAAAACCCTAAAGTTTCCTGTTCAAAATGTCTCGGCGATACGATAGTAGGACTACGATCTTCTCTCCCGAAGGTCGGCTATACCAGGTTGAATATGCGATGGAAGCCATTGGAAATGCCGGAGCAGCAGTTGGAATTTTAGCAAAGGACGGGGTTATACTGGCTGGGGAGAAACGGATTACTTCCAAGCTTCTTCAGACCTCCAAATCCACAGAGAAAATGTACAAGGTCGACGATCACGTTGCCTGTGCGGTAGCTGGAATCATGGCAGATGCAAACATTTTGATTAACACTGCTAGAGTTCAGGCACAGAGGTACACCTTTGCGTACCAAGAGCCAATACCTGTTGAACAATTGGTTCAATCCCTCTGTGATACCAAGCAAGGATACACGCAATTCGGAGGGCTTCGGCCCTTTGGTGTCTCCTTTTTGTTTGCAGGATGGGATAAGAATTATGGGTTTCAGCTTTGCATGAGTGACCCGAGTGGAAATTATGGAGGATGGAAGGCTGCAGGGATTGGTGCAAATAATCCGGTTGCGCAGACTATGTTGAGACAGGAATACAAGGATGATATGACTAAAGAGGAGGCTGCTGAGCTTGCACTGAAGGTGATCAGCAAGAGCATGGAGACGACTGCTATCTCTCCCGAGAAGTTGGAACTAGCGGAGCTCTTTTTGTTGCCTTCTGGAGAAGTGAAGTACCAGGTTTACTCGCCCGAGTCTCTGTCTAAGCTACTGGAGAAATTGAATCTCGCTCAGCCCGTAGCAGAGGTTTCTTAAGTTAATTTGGCAATGCATGTCTAGGATCAATGATGCCTTGCTTGAGCTTATGGCTGTGAAGCGTAATATATGCTGGAATATATGGATCTGCCTAAACTGCTGAAGCTATAACGTTTAATGAACATGGTTGCTTTATTTTCATTCCAAATGTTAATGTGAATTTTCCTTAGCAGTTTCAGTTCTTTAAAGATGTATTGGGATTTCTATTTCTGTTTCCCTTGACATGCTTAGTGGGTTTGAGATATGGTGAATTGAGAATTTTTGGCCCAAGTCTCTTTTTTGGAAAATTTCAGAGTGGCGATTCCTAAATCCTTCTGAAGGTAAGTCACCATCTTTCAGGATTTCACTGGTAAATCTACACAACTCTGATTTCACTATTGTTGAACATCAAAATGGTTATATGCATGTATTCTTCATCTTTTTTATTACTCATATAATTGAGTATATATCTTTTGATTTGCTCTGTCAAATAACTGGTGGATTAGAAGTGTCATGTTTTTAGCTTTTAGGAAATAGCTTTGAGTTACCTCACATGGGTTCAAGAGACACATGTATATTCCAGAGTGCTTGTTGAGCTTTTGGCAAGAGCTGCTAAACTTTGGTAGGACTATAAATGCTTCTGGTGTGCAACTTCATCTATTTTATCGTGAGTAGTGCTTCTGTGGGGTAGATATTATCAACTATTAGCATTTAGGTAGGAAATGCTCGTAGAAATCTTCAGGTCTTTCTATACACTTGTATATATTGTTATTGAGTTGAAAATTTTGAACTGTAACTTTAGAAAGCAGCGTCAAACATCCATTTTGTTATTTCTATTGTTGAGACAACCTTTTTCACGGACAAAGAGCCAACTTTGATGTTTTTATGTTGTGTGGTGGTATGAATATATCTTATAGCTTTTTCTGTATAGTTTTAGGGATTGCCATAAAGAATCATAACCCCAGTGCGGTGGATAGATTATTGTTGTAATTTGTGTTCAGAAGAAATTAAATGGGATGTATGGCCTTTTGGTACGCTTTCAAAGGCCCTTCAAGGTGAATACTATAATTAACTAGTTTATGAAAATTCTTGTTTCACTATGAATTGAAATCACTGCTTGAAATTTGTAGTGTCGTGTGTCTCTCAACTGCTTAACATCGCCAATTTTATTGTTTGAGGATTTCATAGGAAATTGATAGATCTTTATAATTTTCTTTCACAATTATATCCCATTGCAGTTGGATAAGGTTGTTATAGATGTTATTACTATCCTACTATCAATTTCAGTTCATATTTTGTTCTTGCATTATTTGCAATTTCTCTTAACAGGGAAGGTACATTAATCTAATTATAGCTGCTTACAACACAGCAGTAAGGGATTGCCCTTTCTTGTAAGGCTTGCATTTGCAAAAAATCCCTTTAACCTTTGCAATTCTCAAGTTGAAATTACAGAGTGAAAATGTATATTTTGATTAGTAAGCTGCATTGTTTGGGAGTTCAGCTACAATATATTGCATCATGTATGTAGTTTGACTTAGTGGTTAATTTGAAGTTTTTTGGAAGTAATAAGCCATTTTGGATGTTTCCAGCTAGATTGGAGATGTGTTTATCCATGTTAAGGATTGTCTTCAGCATTATTGATTTTAATTTCCATGGCATAATAAGAGAGGTTTGGTGCTGCATCATTGATGTCCAGGAAAGTTTGACATTCGTAAAGTTGACACCAAAAATGCTGAAGAGACCACCGTAATGATCTGGTTCTCATTGTTAATTGTTTTCTTCTTTTGACTCCACCTTTTACATTTAGATTGAAGTTGGAGGTACATTCACAATTATCTTATTTATAACTCCTTGGAATATTTTGTTTCTTAATTCCCTTGCCAGGGTAGGACTAGAATAATGTAGTGGAAAAGATAGTTCCAATCATTTTTCAAAATTTGGGATGGAAGATTCATAGTTTAATGTTAGGAGCAAAGTTACTAGATTCCAGAAAAGCTGGGTGAGTTATAAGATTTGAATTCGACTCAAATCGTGAAAAATTGGATAAAGAAATAGTGTACACATTTTCTGATGAAAATTACCATTTTCATTGATATTCAAGTCCATATAATGCAATAATATGAAATAGATGTCCAAAAGTTCATGTATTTGCAGGACTAGAATAATGTGGTTTCGATTTTTTTCAAACTTTGGGATGGGGAGCAAAGTTACCTGGCAGAAAGGGATAACCTCGTATTGGTGTAAAAGGATCGCTTACCCACCACCGCACCTTTGACCCCACTACCCCCTAATTAATCGGCTTGTAACGGAAATCGAGCACACATAGAAACCAAGATAACTTGAATAAGGTTA
>ML800024.1:36416-47532 GCA_009831015.1 Picea engelmannii
CTAACTCAAGAAATTAGCAGTAAAAAAAACACCAGATCTTCGATGTTGGGCACCAATCTAGGTAAGAACAAACCAATTTGGCTTTTAAAACCGAAAAATCAAATGAACCCGGCTCCGGCTGATCCGAAACCCTTTCAGCTCCTTGAGTGTGCTACGCTGGCGATCGCTCGATCCGTCACTGTCGGCAGCAATCCCTAGGTCTTCACGCGCTCCCAGACTTTGTGGCCCTAACCTTGCTCTGATACCATGTAACGAAAATTGAGCACACACAGAAACCAAGATAACTTGAATAAGGTTATCTGCCTTTATTCAATCAATGAAATAAGAGAGCAAATAGCTTTCTTATATAGGTTACAATCAAGCAGAGTCAAACCACTTTATGAATGTGGGATAAAGTGAAAATATAACCTAAAAGCAAATATCTGACCTAAAAGCAAATAGCTTAACCTAAAGTCACTTTGACTTTATTAATGCCTAAGTCTAATTTCTAATTGACCATTATAAACTAATATTTAATTTAACACGGCTATTGGTTATACCTTCCATATAGTCGAGGGGAAGGTAGGTATTGGTAAACCTTGTGGTCGAAGGGCGGGCTTCCTTCATCCCTCACCCGACCTAGGAAGAAAAGATCTATCTGGGAAGAATTTGATTTGGTTTACTTCTTTAGTTTAGGAAAGAGTGTAGGCCGGAAAAATTTGGCAAGGTAGAAAAGTGGAGTTTGACTCAAATCATGAAACATTGGATAAAGGAATACACTTTTATAAAACACCATTTTCATTGTTATTTGATAAGTCCATACAATGCAAGAATATCAATAGATGTCCAAAATTTCATGGATACACTCTCATTTATGACATGAATCCAAAATGCTCCCAAAAATGATCAAAACATATGCTATAATATCTATAAAATTAAGTAATAACTAGAAACTTTCTCCTATGTGCTGTTGCCTCAGCCTCAAGGGCCTCCAAGTTGTCATCTAGGGCCACCGTTGTATGCATGATTCATATTTGTTATCATCATAAATTTTGAATTCGACTCAAATCATGAAAAATTGGATAAAGAAATAGTATACACATTTTCTGATGAAAATTACCATTTTCATTGATATTCAAGTCCATATAATGCAAGAATATGAAATAGATGTCCAAAAGTTCATGTATTTGCAGGACTAGAATAATGTGGTTCCAATTTTTTTCAAACTTTGGGATGGGGAGCAAAGTTACCTGGCAGAAAGGGATAACCTCGTATTGGTGTAAAAGGATTGCTTACCCACCACTACACCTTTGACCCCACTACCCCCTAACTAATCGGCTATCGGTTATGCCTTCCATATAGTCGAGGGGAAGGTAGGTATTGGTAAACCTTACGGTCGAAGGGTGGGCTTCCTTCATCCCTCACCCGACCTAGGAAGAAAAGATCTATTTGGGAAGAATTTGATTTGGTTTACTTGTTTAGGAAAGAGTGCAGGCTGGAAAAATTTGGCAAGGTAGAAAAGTTGAGTTTGACTCAAATCGTGAAACATTGGATAAAGAAATACACTTTTATAAAACACCATTTTCATTGTTATTTGATAAGTCCATACAATGCAAGAATATTAGATGTCCAAAATTTCATGGATACTCTCTCATTTATGACATGAATCCAAAATGCTCCCAAAAATGATCAAAACATATGCTATAATACCTATAAAATTAAGTAATAACTAGAAACTTTCTCCTATGTGCTGTTGCCTCAGCCTCAAGGGCCTCGAAGTTGTCATCTAGGTCCACCGATGTATGCATGATTCATATTTGTTATCATCATAAATTTTGAACTCTTTATTATTTAAAGTTTCCATTTAGTTAGTAACTTGGTAGTACCAATTTAAATCAAACCTTCGAATTCAAAACCTTAGATAAATGGAGACAAGTCTCACATTACACGCATCGTATTTGCCTTTGGTGAAATTGAAGATTGTAATCGACAAGTATAAGGTCATTCAAGTGATTTTGTGTCAATTGGTTGTGCTTTTTGGAACAAATTTTCTCAAACATGTTCCAATTGCACCCACAACTAGAAACACTGCAAGTATGATTTAGGATTCAAATGGTAAAATATCTTTAGGCATATCACTACCAAAATTTTGGCATCAAAGTCCCAACAAGTGGCAAGGTATCGTGAGTCAAGATTCAAGAGGATAAAAAATAATAAAATTTAAATATCACTACTTGCAATAAGAAGTGCATCAATTATAGATTGCCATTAAGGGTTTCTAGCATAGTGGAAGGGAATGCCAGAATAGTACCAAAAATAACGACCTTTCTTTCTTGCATATGGACACATTTTGTTCAACTTATGCTTTCCAAGCTAGGTTGGGAGCTAAGTTGTGTGCGGGGAGCAAAACAAGTTTGTATATTTTCACCCCCACATTTAAGATTTGTAGGAATGGGAGGAGGTGACATTTGACTTTGACTTTGAGCATGAGGGGTGGTTGGAAAACTTTGGCTTGGCACTATAGATGTAACTGAAGGAGGTGACAAGGTGATATCAAAGGAACTTTGGACAATGTTGAGTGTTGCCATTTATTATTTATTTTTTGCTTTTAACCTCATTGAGACTTTCAATGGCCTAGTTGGCTTGGTGTTTAACAATTTGATCTACATAGGGACAATGACCAATATCATGGTTGGGAATTTGGGCAAAGTGGTATTTGAATTTGTGTATGTTGTGCCACAACAAGAATTGTTGCAAAATTTATATTTAATCTTACTTGATCTCAGAATCTTTTCAAAGTAAATCTAAGCAAAGTCCTTCCTTGACATTTTCACGGTTTTGGTCTAATGTTTTGTCATTGTTTTGGTTTATATTGTTTAAGAAGTTTGGGAGGAGGGTTTGTTGTTGTTTTCTTTGGTTTAAAAAACCTAAAATAAGTTTTAAAAAACCTAAAAATAACTACTATAAACCCTAAATTACTAACAACAACAAAGAAAGGTGGAAATACACATATAGAGTTACCTTTTAGGCTCAAAATGATGATGTAAAGTGTTGGTATGTATGAAGCTTGTTGAGTAAAACCTAGTAACATGTTGTCATTATGATGTCTTAGATGTGTCAGTGGATGCCCTAGATGCATTGGTGGGTGACCTAGGTGAATTAGTGTGTCCTCCTTTTGGTCTATTTGTCTCTTGCATTTGATGTGAGAAAGAAGAAATTTGAAGAAAGAAGGGAGAAATTAGCAATTTTAGAGTCTTAGGGGATTTTATAGACTGCACACCGAGTTAGACTTGTGATTAATCATGAGCTAAAGCTGGGTTTGCAAGTCAAAGTTGATTCTTTTTTTGTTTGGGCTGATCTGAGTCAAATTTGTGATTTGATGAGCTTGACTTACTACTCTTGTCACATTGATTAATGGTATTTTTGTAACGATTTAAATATTTTTCCCAAAAATATCGCTAAACATTTTATAGTTGGCATTTTAAGAATTATTAAGGTTTACCAAGGTTTTCTTAAAATTTTCCCTACTTTAGAGTAGGACCCTAGTATTTAACAACTTTAAAATAATATTTAAAGACTAAAAACTAATGGTGGTAAATGATTTCTTAATTGAAGAAATCTTGTTTGGATAAACATTGCCCTTTTTAGAGATCTTATCGAGGGTATCATCTGTTGAGATTTGGGTATCTTGGAAAGTGGTCCCCTTGTTTGTGAGTCTCTACACAAAGGGGGAGACTATTACCCTTATACCTTTACTTTATGTTCTAATTTCACTTTGACTTAGTCACTTAAGTCATAAAGTGAAATTTGTCAGTTAAGTCATAAAGTGACAATTAATTCACAAAGTGTGTGAATTAATAGACATAAAGCAAACTATGGAAACTTGAGCAAAGTGGGTTTCCAAGTGAGATTTTTGAGATTAGATCTCACCCATTGATTAGACATGGTTAGATTGAATCTAGGCCATTGGTCTTTTAGGTTTGGCCAAAGAGAGGCTAAAGGAGGCAAAAGGGTAAGGATGAGGCTCATAGTTCACTTACTCACTTGAGAGATTTGTGTGAGGAGAAGAGGAGTGAAGAGAAGAGAGAGTGAGGGTTTGGAGGCTTGTGCGCACTCTTGAGGAGAGGAGGGCGCACAAGTGTTGGAGGAATCTCAAGCTTGGAGGTGGCGCACTTGTGAGAGACAAGGGCGTAAGGGCTTGAGGTTGGAGCACAAGCATTAATGGAGGGCACAAGGCTAAGAGAGGGTGCGCACTAGGAGGGTGCGCATCAAGCTTAGTAGTTGCGCACTAGTGTGTGGGAGCCTTGAGTTGGAGGGTGGCTTGTTGGAGTTGGGGCGCAACCCAAGCACAAAGGGGTTGCTCATATCTTTGAGTAGGCAAGGGACTTAAAGAGGGTGCAACACATCTTCTAGCAGGCACATATGAGTTGGAGGGTGGCTTGTTGGAGTTGGGGCGCAACCCAAGCACAAAGGGGTTGCTCATATCTTCGAGTAGGCAAGGGACTTAAAGAGGGTGCAACACATCTTCTAGCAGGCACATATGAGAGAGGGCACACAAGCACAAAAGGGGCGCCAACTTCAAGAGAACTCTTGGTTACCCACCCAACACTCCTTCATATTGTTTGGCTCCTCGCGAGGCTGAGCAGATTGAAGAGAAAATCAACCAATTACTTGAGTTGAGCCACATCCAACCCAGCTCCTCTCCTTGTACCTCCCCAACCATCATCATCCCAAAGAAAGATTCCAATGAGTGGTGCATCGTTACAGACTATCATGCCCTTAACAAGGCCACTGTTAAGAACCGGTACCCCCTTCCCTGGATTGACGACCTACTGGACCACTTGCGGGGTGCCTATTGTAACAGGTTCCTTCGTTTCTTTTTCTCATTGTAGCTTTTGCTTGAGACAACCATATATACATCTCTCTCTTACTGGTTTTCCCCATGGGGGTTTTTCCAGGGTCATGTTGACCAAAACGTTATGTGTTCACTTGTCATGTATGCTTAGTTATTTATCAGATGTAAGTAGTTAAAGATCTAGAGGAGTATTGTATGTTTTAAGGTTTATGCATGTGCTAACCTTGGTTACTAAAACACTTGCAAGGGGCACCTTAAAAGAGCATCCAATGATCAGTTTGAAGGCAGATTTGAGGGGAGATTTTTCAGACCTGTTTGCCATCCTAAAACAACAAGAAGGATAGTTTTGAAACCTTGAACTTAAAGCCTAACAAAAGGTCAAAAGACAGACCTGTTGGGCAGCCTTTAGTTCCTCAGAATTTTACATCATCGAAAGTAATTCCTTGGGACAGCAAGCACAACTTCTTTGGTATATTCTTAAGTTTCATTTCTTTCATAGGGGAAAGCTTTGATTCTGTACCACCAAGAGCCTTCATTGAAAGGACAAACTCATTATGTTATGCAAACATTAGGTTCTAAAATCTAAGATATGATGTTAAGTGGAAGTGGATATCCTGGAAGCATGCAAGGCATATAGAAAACTGAAGTGCATTGGCCTCTGATACATGACTTTTTGTCTCTCAAAAAAGAGGGAATAATTGGAGTAATGGGGCCTTGTCTTATTAACCATTTCATGGTGAGGATAATGACGATGTTACCTTTGTTTTTTGGTGGTGTGCTTGGGTCAAAAGACTTTGGGCTACGTGGCTAGACATCTTCAATTTAACAAAGCCACCTCTGGGTCATGGCTTGGGTTATACGTTGATAGTCATGGATACAATGATTCGGGCTTTGACAATGAACGCAGGTGTTCAAGGAATTCATGTAATGGACTCGTTGATGGTGGATCCAGTTATCAATCTCAATGAGCACACATTTCGTGAGGTCATTAGAGATATTAACCCTAACTCAACTCTGTGTTGAGGTGGAGGGTGAAAAAATTGCTCAGGCTCATGGCATATAAATTCCCTTAAGGGTGTTGCATTCTGTTTCAAGGTTGGACAAAACTATGTTGGGAGGCCAAGGAAATCCACCTAAATTGGGTAGTATTTTCAATTGAAAAGTCATGGGTCCATTGGGAAAAGACCACTAAGGTATTCTTACAGATCCAAGAGCCTCAAAGCATGATTTCATGCACATGGGCTAGGTTGTTGAATTGAAACAAGTAGAAAATTTTGATTAAGCTACGGGTATGGGTGTAGTTGTTAAATTATGGAGCTTGATTTCATATGCGGATTATTCTTTAAATTCTTCAACACTTTGATTCCAGCTTAATACATTTCAATAATATAGAATCATAACTGAATAACAATAATCATGTAGATACGTAAGCATGCACATCAACAACACATATACCCTGGGGAAACCCTGTACAGGGAGAAAAACCCTAGCAAACAATATTTCTTTATTGCATTAATAATGTAAGATCACTTACAAACATCCACCATGAAAACTCTGCTCTTAAAGAGCTTGCCAAGTTGACTCTGACCTGACTGTGTAACTAAGAGACCTTGCTGATATCTAAACTTCTGTTACAGGCCAGCACTGAAGATGTATCCGAGTTACCTTCAAGGACTGAGATACGTTGCCTCTTATGAACTGATATATCAGCTCTGATATGGGCTGTTTTTGCAGCCTCTATTTGACTGATACGTGCCTCTATTTAGTACTGGTACAACTGCCTTTAGTGTGCTGATATGTGCATCTGTATAGCACTAGTACAACTGCCTTTAATGTGCTGATACGTGCCTCTGTATAGAACGGGTACAGCTGCCTTTAATGTGTTGATATGTACCTCTGTATAGCACTGGTACAGCTGCCTTTAATGTGCTGATATGTGCCTCTGTATAGCACGGGTACAACTGCCTTTAATGTGCTGATATGTACCTCTGTATAGCACTGGTACATCTGCTTTTATAGTGCTGATATGCACCTCTGTATAGCATTGGTACTGCTGCCTTTATAGCGCTGATATGCACCTCTGTATAACACTGGTACAACTGCCTTTATAGTGCTGATATGTATCTCTGTATAGCACTGGTACAGTTGCCTCTATAGCTTCACCCTTACCCTGCATAACAATTGTGTAGAAGAGAGGGGTCGACCTCTGCTTATAAAGGAGTGAAGAGGAGAAGTAGATGGCTCGAATTATGAACTTGTTTGCATGCTTAACATAACTCAGCTTCACACTTTAGTTCGAAAATAGAACTAGACTTGAGACTTCAGTTACAACTCACCCTTGACTTGGCATGCATGCGTACTAACTTAGCATGCGTACTAACTTAGCATGCACATGTCATGCATGGAACATGCAACTAGACATGCATGCATGCAACATGCGACAACTTGACAACTTTGACTTGGACCTTGACATGCAACTTTGACTTCTACAACTCTACTCTTTTCATGGCAAATCAAAATTCTCTTCATGGTGGACAATGTTACACGTGCCAATGCACTAGATCAATACATTTATATCATTTGCAATATTAGGAATATCGTTTGTTTCTAGCTCATAGGAATTTTATACTCAACCTAACTTTTGCTAGATGCCTTGACTTTTGCTCATGGCTCACAAGGCTTGATTAGGCTCACAAAGGTTGTATGTTCCCCCTGACTTTTGCACTAGTCTGCCTATATGCTCACGGAGGTTGTACGTTCCCCTTGACTTTTGCACTAGACTGTCTATGCTCACAGAGGTTGTACGTTCCCCTTGACTTTTGCACTAGACTGTCTATGCTCACAGAGGTTGTACGTTCCCCTTGACTTTTGCATTAAACTTACATAGCATCTTGTTTGTCCTGACTTTTGGTTTGACTCACAGAGGTTGTACGTTCCCCCTGGCATTTGTTAATACCTCATAAGACTGGTTGATTCTCCAAATCTCCCTGGCTAGCCTCAGGGTGGCCCATATGGCCTCTCATTGGAGAATGACTGTCGATGCTGCCAAATTTAACAGTAGTGGCAGTCATGTGGCTCACAGACCCCTCAAATCTAATTTTGGATCATAGAATCAAGAGACACCCTCCCAAGTATTTTAGAATAGAACCCACCCTAAACAAATTACATTATCATATTTAGAATTAGAAAATTCAAGAATGGGAAGAGAGTAATTACCTGTTGATACACCTCTGGGACAAATTTTCGGGGAGCCTTTGATGCCATCTTCGCTCTTCAAATCAATATCAATAACAAAATTGACAATGGCTTTTCTGTGTGGGGCCATATTGCCTCCGCTTATGATAAAGGCAGTGGCCAGACAGGCTTATCAGGCCACATTTAATGTGATAAGACTACATGATTACTTTGCATTACTCGCAACAATGCCAAGGATCGTGATCCCTCAGGCCATAACTCTTAACTCTCTCCATGGGTGTTGCATTTGTTCTATCTATTGATAATTATGCCCCTTGTGGTGCTGTAGAAAAGGAGGTCCCACACTTCAAGAACTCTTTGAATTCTTTCCAACATATGGTTGGTACCCTCATAATTATTGCCCAACATAGGCACATCAATATCAAATAGCTGTAGCAAATCAATTAGGGGCTCTATTATGGAAAGAAAAATATCACCTTGACCCCACCAAGCCTCATCAAGAATAACAACTCTATTATGGACTGCTTTTTCGTTGTTGCTTAGTTGCTTAGTTTCCATGCTTGCCATTGTGGCTGAGCAAACATGGAATACAAGCTTACCTCGTGTATACCAGTTGTTTAATCATGATATTGTAGGATGCAAATAGGGGGTCCAAAATATATGGTATAACTGCCCTCAATAATGGCACCCACTGTGTTGCATGAATGTGCATTGTCTGTGGTGGCTTGCACGATGTTTGAAGGGCCCATGATCTTGATTGCTTTAAAATTTTTCGGCAATCCATTCAACAGTCTTCTCCAACCCTGAAGCATCTATTGCCCTCAAAACGTACGGGTCTGGACCTTAAAGAATACATTACTACGATGTTGACCAAGGACCTCTGTGTTGTATTGGTCCAACTATCGCCTATTTCCTATATTGGTCCAACCATTAGAAATAATGGACACACCATTATAAATCCAACAAGAGCAAACCGATTCCAAAATTCTATTCATAGTCAATCTCTCCTTTCATAGAAGAGTAGTTCGTACTTTCCCAAAGTATGGCCCCTTGTAACCCTAGGGTGCTTCATTAACTGCCTTAAGCACGTCTTACATGTTTTGCCAATACAATGACCACACTGCATTGAATGGTATTCCACATGCAAATACGACCTTGACAACTTTATTGTCTGTCTCATTTCCCCCCCCAGTGTCAAATACTTTTGCCAAGAGTTTGATGTTAAGTCCCTTGTAGGCCTCTTTGACAATTAAGGGAAACTACAATCCTCTTCTTGAGGTTGCTTGCTTGCTGTGCCTCCTTTCTAAATTGGCCAACTATGCTTCATCATGTTCCCTATGAAACTATGCAATTTCCTTTTGGGTGATATCTTCACAAAACTCAACTCTCTCGTTGGGGATTTGAAGCAAATGAGCTTTAACCCTAGTGTAGGACCCAATGTAATTCAACATACCTTTGCTGCAATTCCACAAGCAACATCCAATAGAGTTTTTTGTCCTTCTTCCCTATCTTTGTCACATACTTTCATGGAGGGGAATCAACACAATGTGATTTTCTTCACTGTTGCCTCTCCCTCCACCACTTCTTCGACCATGAATACCATGGCCAACTGATGAACGCGAGGCCATTGTAAAAATTTAGTAGAAAACTATAAAGAATAGGAAATAGAATGAAGAAGAAAGGAGGATTTTCTTCTTGAAACATAATATTTCAACATAGATTGCACTCCTAAATCACAAAATGAGAGTGCTACTATGAAAAATTCACTCTTCAACTACTTGCTGTTGTGTTGTGACTATTCTATTACTTCTGAAATGTTGCTATCAACTGTTGAATTTTCTGATTTTCAAATCTGATAATTATTGCCTTGTGATTTAAATGCTACTGTTATCATAGAACAATTATACACTGAAAATCTCAACAAGACTTTGCGAACTTGATGAGAGGTTATTGTAAGTAAATATTATATGAGATGATATATTACAATTGAGGGCCCTGATATATACACTTGGGTGGAGTGCCCTTTCATTAATGGACACGTCTTTTCATTAATTATTAATTATTGATTATTTATATATTTATACATTATATTATAAATATATTATATTTATGTTGATGATTATTTCCTCACATGCACGTCTAATTAATATAGATAACTCCATCCTGAAGTAGACAATGTGAGAGCACCTCGAGTCTATCCACTCCTCGTCAGGAGAAAGACTACGCCTGGGCCATTTGCCACTAGCAAAGCTCCTTGAGTGAATGAGTCATTTCCCTTAGTCAAATCGGCATGACCAATCTGGGAGAATGTTTGCTCGATGCTGCTACCTGGAAAACATCAACACTCCCTCTTAGCGACGGAGACATTTTGCATCACGCCAAGCTTGTCTCTGAAGTATACAAACTTCGCCTTAGACAGAGGCTTGGTGAGAATGTCTGCAATCTGCTCATCTGTGGATATGTATTGGAGCTTTACTGCTCCCTTTTGCACCATGTCTCGGATGAAACGATATTTGATCTCAATGTGTTTCGACTTGTCATGAAATATTGGATTTACCGAAAGCTTGACACAACTTTGATTATCACAGTGTATTAGGGTCGTCTCTAGCTCTTGATCAAATAGTCCTGCAAGAAGTTTCCGAAGCCATACTTTTTCTTGACTTGCGACACTGGCTCCGATATACTCCGCTTTTGTTGTACTGAGTGCTACATAAGTTTGCTTCCTGCTAAACCAGGATATCATAGTTGATCTTAGGCTGAAGCAACACCTTGAGGTGCTCTTTTTGTCCATTGCACTCCCTGTTTAGTCAGAATCAATATATCCCTGTAGCCTCACTTCACCACTTGAGTCATATCTTAGACCATATCCAACTGTACCACACAGGTACCTCAACACATGCTTTGCTGCAACCCAATGGAAGTGCCTCGATTCAACCATGAATTGGCTCAGGGTGTTCATTGCAAAGCAAATATTTGGCCTGGTGATAACCAGGTACATCAAGGATCCAATCAACTGCCTGTACATAGTGGGATCCACCAGATTTGAATCTGAAGCAGAATCACTCAGCTTCTTTAGATTTGTCATCA
>ML800024.1:49251-96945 GCA_009831015.1 Picea engelmannii
CCGGTTTGGTTCTGGTAACATTGATCTCAACTGTGTACTTCCCTTGTCCAAGGAAGATCTTACTTGGTTTCTACCACACCTCCAATCCCAAGAAATAATGCATCAAGCCAAGATCCTTCATCTCGAACTCAAAGGCCAACTCCCTCTTGCACTGATCGATGAGTCGGTCTGCTCCCGTAAGGAACAAGTCATCAACATATAACGCCAAGATCAAAGGATCACTATCAACAACCTTGTAGTAAAGGTTGGGATCCGCTCACTCTTGGTGAAGCCCAAACTCATCAAGTATCCATCGATCCTGGAGTACCATGCCCTGGGTGCATGCCTGAGTCCGTACAAGGCCTTTTCAATCTGCAAACATGAGACTCCTTTCGATGTATCACAAAGCCCTGAGGTTGCTCTATGTACACTTCTTCCTCAATCACACCATTGAGGAATGTGGTCTTTACATCCATTTGATGTAATCTCCAACCCATGACTGAAGCTAGAGAAATAATAGTCCCAATGGAAGTGTACCTGGCGATTGGAGCAAAAGTCTCCTCATAGTCCACTCCCACTTTCTGAGAGAATCCCCTCACCACAAACCTCGCTTTGTACTTCTCGATGCTGCCATCTGCTATATGCTTGATCTTATAGATCCACTTGGAAGTCACCACTGACTTCCCCTCTGGTCTCGAAACTATCTCCCACACCATTCTTCATGATGGATTGAGACTGTTCCATCATGGCATCCTTCCAAACATGTTGGCCTGTTGCCTCCTCATAACTGGAAGGTTCGGAATCAATGATGTTACTCATCAGTGCCATATAACTCGAGAACCTCTGAGGTCGTTTGCTCTCCCTGAAAGTACCACTGGGAGCTGTAAGCACCTCTGCATCTTGCAAAGTGTCATGAAGCCATGCTGGCCTCTTCCTGATCATTGCAACATCATTCTGCTGAGGATTGTAAGGAACTGTCAACTCCCTCTTGATCCTTGCTTCCTTGCAAAAATCACTGAAGTCAATGGAAGTATACTCCATTATCTGTCCTTTAAACCCTGATCTTCTACCCTGTCAAGTTCTCTACCTGAGCCCTGAACTACCGCAGTCTGCTGAAGACCTCATCCTTGGTCTTCACAAAGAAGATCCACGTCTTCCGGGAGAAATCATCAATGAATTTCACATAGTATAGGAATCCACCCAAAGATGCAACTGTCATAGGTCCACATACATCTGAATGTTACTAGATCCAAGATCCCCTTGGACCTACTGACACTGCTTGGAAAATATCCCTTGACATTCTTGCCAAGTGCACATCCTCTGCAAATGCTATCATGCTCTACCTGAAGCTTTCGAAGCCCCGTGACTATCCTCTTCAATGTTGGTAAAGCCCTGTAATGTAAGTGTGCAAATCTCTGATGCCACAACTCACACAAACTGATGTTGTCATGTACCAATGCCTGGGCTGTTGTCAACAATCTGTATAGACCTCCCTCTCAAACACCAATCACTCCGGCAGAGTCTATAGCAGCTTTGTTAGTTATCACAGTGCGACCGGTCGCAGCTTGCAGAGAAACAGAGAGTGACCAAAAGAGCTGGTCGCACTATGTAGTGCAATCCTTAAGGCGGCCGCGCCCTGTAATTAGGCGAATCGCGACCAAGGGGATTGTGGTCGCTCTATGTGCACAGGCCACTCGCGACCACTACCGTATGATTGCAAAAAAATAAAAGATCTGAAACAGATCTATCAGATCTGGCACTAAAAGCTTTTAACTAGCTTCGGAAAAGACTTATACTAGTTTTGGCATTGAAAGCTTTTAACTAGCTCTGATACCATGTTGAATTTTTTGATTTTCAGATCTGATAATTATTGCCTTATGATTTAAATGCTACTGTTATCATAGAATAATTACACACTGAAAATCTCAACAAGACTTAGTGAACTTGATGAGAGGTTATTGTAAGTAAATATTCTATCAGATGATATATTACAATTGAGGGCCCTGATATATATACTTGGGCGGAGTGCCCTTTAATTAATGGACATGTCTTTTCCATTATTGTCTTTTCATTAATTAATTTATTACTAATTATTAATTATTGATTATTTATACATTATATTATAAATATATTATTTATATATTATATTTATGTTTATGATTATTTCTTCACATGCACATTTAATTAATATAGATTACTCCATCCTGGAGCAGGCAATGTGAGAGCACCTCGAGTCTATCCACTCCTCGTCAGGAGAAAGACTACGCCTGGGCCATTCACCACTAGCAAAGTTCCGTGAGTGAATGAGTCATTTCCCTTGGTCAAATCAGCACGACCAATCTGGGAGAATGTCTGCCTGATGCTGCTAACTGGAGAAACACCATCATCAACATGCTACTGCTCTCCGAATGCTTGTCATTTCCCTTGGTCAAATCAGCACGACCAATCTGGGAGAATGTCTGCCCGATGCTGCTAACTGGAGAAACACCATCATCAAAGTGCTACTGCTCTCCAAATGCTTGTTGCTGTTAGCACTCTCAGCTTCTCACAGTTTGCAAATGAGTCAATGAGAAATAAAAATAATGTTATGTGGTTTGCATTGGAGTTTTAGGGGTTTTGTTTGCTTTCATAAGTTGTGGGCCCTTCCCCTGTTCCCTCTTTCACGCTGTTAACCTTTCACATTCCTGCACTACATTTTTGTTTTTTAGTTAGCAGAGTTTCTCTGCCTAGAAACAAAAAGACAGAGGAAACAGATCCATCTTCATCGGAACTGTTTCCTGTAAACTGGAATGGTTCCAATTAAAAAACTATAAAATTGACGATTTCAATAATTCAGGATCTGTTTCCAGGGAGAGGAAACAGATACAACTTCAATGGAACTGTTCCTGAAAACTATAATAGTTCTGATAAAAAAACCTAAAGTCGATGATTCTGATTCTGATTCTGATCCATTTCAGAGGTTCCATGATTCCACTACGTTTTGGGAGGGGGGGGTGGGATCGTATGTAGGTGATTCATATATATATATATATATTTCCAGGTAACATATTCCGGGGGAAACTGCCCAGGCACTTCTCCTCATTCTGAGGATGGTACGCAGGGTAAACCTTCGATTCTTCAGGGCACAAGGTCAGGTCAACTCATGAATATATCATTTATATTTCATCAACAATCGGCTCACCAAGAGCATACATGTCACAAAATGAGATTTGAACTTGGGTGGGGAGGGTGCAACCTTTCCTAACAACCACTCTATCCACACCCAAACCTTTGTGTGTGTGTGTGTGTAATTTTTCGATCTGCAGCCAATTGACCTTTGTGTATGTGTATGTATATATATATATATAATTTTAATTCAATTGAAATGTTATTGGTTTGATGGTTAGTTCCGATCCAGTTTCGAGCCGGGTCATAATTTTGGGGCAAATAAATTCCAATCCGGTTCCATCCATGTGATAATTTTGGGGAAAACCAGTTGAACTAGTTTCAATCCAGTTCCGAGTATGACAACGTCAATTTCATATAAGTAGATGCCAACAGTAGAGGTACATGGTTCCATTGTTGGAATATGTTAGCATTTGATTTACACAACAGATCCATTAGTGGAAGGACATGTAAGCCATTTTGATTTACACAACAGATCTATTAGTGGAAGGATATGTAAGCCATTTAATGTATTAAAAATTATTAAAATGTAATGTAGGCAGACCCTACTCCTTCAAGGATCGGGGCATAAGCATAACTGCATAATAAGCCATCAAATGAACATACAAAAATTCACACAGTGAACAGTAGGAAACAAAGGTTTATAGTGGGAAACACTCTGGAAAAGAAAACCTATTGCAATAAGCTCTGTAGTATTCATCAATGGAGCCATAGTACATCCTCCATGCCATTGACAACATACAACTGATAATCACCATCGCCAACTTCCTCCAACTGATTGCCTTGGCTGTCGCCAGGCCTCTTTCCTCTATGTCTTTTCTAATTCCCTATCTTTTTTTTTTTTTAATTATCCTTTCTCATTTAATAGAATAATTAGGGACATTGTACTTGGGAGTCCAAAATTGTTTGATTACATTATAATACATCACTTTATATATATTTGCAAGCCAATGGGACCTTAAATATGAGCATTCATTGTTCTAAGGCCTTGGCTGTCGCCAGGCCTCTTTCCTCAATGTCTTTTCTAATTCCCTATCTTTTTTTTTTTAATTATCCTTTCTCATTTAATAGAATAATTAGGGACTTTGTACTTGGGAGTCCAAAATTGTTTGATTGCATTATAATACATCACTTTATATATATTTGCAAGCCAATGGGACCTTAAATATGAGCATTCATTGTTCTAATTGCATTTAGCATACATACAGATCTTATTCTTGGTCACTTCATTTTAGTTAGAGGGGTCATAGTTGGGGTATTACATTTCGCTCTCTCTTTAGGACCACTGACCTTGACGCATCTTCTTTCTTGACATAGTGGGTCGGACATTGTACTAGCTGTTGACCTCTTCAAATTTATATCATAGGAAACAATGCATTTGCTCCGAACAATTTCTAAATCCAAAAATTCAACATATACCTATTCATATCACCCAGAGGAATGCAGGTTAACACATACATGAAATGTAATTCATGACTTTGAATTTCTACCAAGGTACAAAATGGAAATTGAAGTATAAAGATCCTGCTTATCAAATACAAGAAAATAAAAATGGCGTAATGCTTTCTGTATTAACATATGGTTATGCTGAATGGCTGCCATGGGTAATATGCAGCAAACTGTTTTATTCTCTCCGAACATCCCCAAAACGCAGTGTTCCATAATCCCAGCCAAAAAATAGCATCTGTCATGAATCCCACCCCGGCTGGACTATTGTAGATTCACCTAGGTTCCTCAACCTGTGCACACTCAGTCTCTGGGCATCCTCTCTTTATCCAATCCCTAATTCAAGCCCAGGAGTTTACCTTATGTTGACGCACTACCTCAGAAAATCATTCATTTGCTAGGTTAATATTCTGGCAAGATGATTCGTAAATATGGGAGACTTAGCTCAAGCTCAGGCATATGCTACCTCAGGAAATCCTTCATTTTCCAGGTTAATATCCCAACCTGCTGAGTTATAAATTTGGGAGACCTTGCTAAGACGGTTGAACCCTTCAGAACTCCAAGCCCGGGCATCCTACTGGTGAGTTCGGGCAACCATCGGCTCAATACGATCAAGACCCAGCACAGGGATTAAGCCTTGACAAAGTAACATCCTCTCCATGCTCTCAAGCTGGCTGGCAACCATCATTTGTCTTCTTTTGATAGATTAACATCTCATTTGTACACCAATTGTACAATAAATGAGATATGATCATTAAAATCTCAATCACAGATTGAATCTATCTATCACAAAAATCAGGTTCGATAAAGGTGAGAGTCTATGGAATGGCATGCATCCATTTGCCAATGATAAATCTGATTCATCCTCTATGTCTTCCTTGACATCTTATACGAGAGGCTGATATATGTATCTAACATGAAGAATATATGTAATACTCCCAATACAATAATTCATATTCAAGGGTGGTCATTGGCCCAACTGATTTTGGCCGCATAAGTTGCATATAGATATGAATGGTCCGGCTATGCAAATTATAACAATTGTTGAAGTATAATGATTTATTTCAATTTTCACCACAAAGGAATGCTAAGAAGATCCACACACACATATATAAGAATGCTATCAATTGCATATACAACGATATCATGATTTCCAATATATACAAGGCCTTATTGATTGCTGTTTGTAAAAATGCCAGCCACTTCTGCCGATAAGGATGTTCAAAAAGCTCCATACACATACAGCTTTCTTATGAGAGCTGATAATTCTTTATGCATAAGAGTACCAAAAATATCTGCATATGCCATGTATATTTAATTGCCAACCACATTATGCCAAGAGACACTTATCATATTAATTCCACAGATATACTCCATTTAAAATTGTCAGCCATAGCACTTATGTAAATATTGGAGTGCCCAGGAGTATGTACACACTTATACTCAGAGTATTATCATGCAGTATATGTATATAGGTTTTCCAATCATAGTTCCAGCCATACATATCAATATATTCGTGTATGTCTGAACACTTCAGCCCTCAACCGGCAGAGTCATCAACATAATTGCAAGGCATACACAAAGGGATAATAGACAGTAGCAATTACACTAAACTAGTTCATGTAACAATCCTATTAATGAAGATTCAAATCATGAATTAAAACCTCCCTGCGCTTTAGCAGGGATCTTCCTGTTCACAGCCTCAATAAGTGAATCTCCAAGGGACATAATATTACGATTGTATGGTAGCCCATAAGATCCATCTCCTTCTGCCTTTTTGCCCCCTCTCAGATCCTCCTTGTGGGGAATTTGCTTCTCATATTTAAGCTTCTCAGATCCCTCTTCTTTTGCTTGAACTGCAACACCCCCCCCCAGCCCCCCCCCTTCTACTTTACTTCGTCTTGCTGCATCTCAGAAGACTCTTGTTGGTAATGCTTCTCTGGTTCTTTTCCAGGTGCTAATTGTGTTTCCTCCACTGTTGGCATTGCTGGACTGTTCTCAACTTTATTACAGTCGCTCTCTTTTGGCATTCCATCCTTGGGAATGGAATTACTGGCATTTGTCTTCTTTTTTGGTTTAACAGTCTCATGCTTTTTGGACACTACTTTCACTTCTCTGCCCCTTTTTCTTGGAGAAAATTCAAGTTGGGAAGTCAAATTATTTGAAACAGCAGCCTGAGAGGTGGAAATATTTGGAACAGAAAACTCAAAGCCAGAATCACAAGCCTCTACTTGAAATGCCAGTAATGCTGTTCAAGCAGTGCTTACTTTCTGTGCAACACTCCCATGTATTGAACCCCAGAGACTTCAACAGTACACATAAAAGTTGACAATGTATCTTTCCTGACCTTTCACAGCATTAAATAGGAAGCGATGGGCCCTTTTTTGGTGTATACTTCTGAATGAGTTTCTTGCATAGCCCTGTATCATGTACTGTATTAGGTACAAATCCCTCTCCATGTGTCCTTTTGAGTGAACCCATGAGAGCAAATTGTGCTGCAGCATCTCTGTAGCCTTGAGGTTATGGAAATCTGAAGCAGAATACTATATGATTCCATAAAAATTAATAGTTGCCCTGAATTTTGGTTCACGTGGACGTCCTTTTGTAGTCTCATAAACAGGCTTGGCAGAGATGCTTTCTGTGCATACTCCTGCAGCTGACTCTTAAACATTACATTGTTTGACATACCTGATAAAGCAGGTTTTAAGAAATAAAATAAAATTTCAGTTTGACCTTGTCTAAAGCCTTCTCTCAAATGTCTCCAAGCTTACTTGGACTTCTGTAGACTTTCCTTCCTTCCTGCTAGGACTGCCACAGCAGTAAATAGTTCTTCTTGTTGGTACCATATAAGTCGTCCTACACACTGTGAAGAACTTCAAGGAAATGTGAGCATTGGTCTACATGTATGCTTGAACTTAACAAGGCTGTCAGTGTATCCACCAACTCAGGAGATTCCCTATCCTTTATTGTCCAACCTACTGAATTTGCTTTCCCTTCCCATGCCAGGTCATTCCTTGTACTACAATACTGGTCTTCCAGTTTTTTGTCAATATTAACTACCTACATAAGATCAGTGACACCAAGTTCTGTGAAATTCTTATGCCACTGTAACCCGTTTGATGATTTCATGTCATTAGAAGAAAATTGCAGGCACACACTATCAATTTCATACCAGATAACATTTGTGCTAGCAAGAATTTTTCTCATATAAGCTGCAGTACCAAATTCTCTGCTAAACTGAACTGGTTCAGAACCAGCACATTTGTATCCATTCTGATATTATTTTGGCTTTTCTAAGTGGCAAAACAAGCAATTTGACTGCAAATGTATCAGGACAGGTATTCAACACTTGTCATAGCTTGTAAAATGTGTTTCATCACACTTTCATGTGCAGACAGCTGACCAACACCTAAATATTGTAGCACGCATCCAATCACATCTGAATCCCCTATGATCACAACTCTGCCACCAACTGTTGGGGAGAAAAAGAGAGAAGGCTATACAATTGTTAGCTTACATATTCAGAGAATGGTATACAGTTCTCCCCACATTGGGATACACCAAATGTATTCATGAGAACTGATCACAATCATCAAACTCCTATCCCATTTTAATAACCTGGTTATGCACTTGCACAATGCAATCCCCGTTGTAGAGATGCAAGACCAGCATATGTTGTGGCAATGGTTGTGAAGATGAAAGGATTCAAATTGACTCTTGCCTGTCGCATTTCCCAAAGCAGTTTTAGGGCCTCTCCACTATGCCCACTTTCAGTATGTCTTGTTTCAATGCCAGCGCTTTTCATTTGCTTATATAAATTTAGAGCTGCCTCAGAATTCCCATCTAATGCATATCTTTTTGTTCTGAGAAAAAAACTGTATATTTGCTATTTCATAAAAGAAATCAAAATATACATAGAACAGACCCGACAGCTCCAGAATGAATACTGTAGATTCCAGATAGGCCCAAGAGCCTTCAACCAACAAGACCAATTTACATCTATTCTTTAGCAGATATGCCCGGCTAAACAAAAGAGCTATCAGCACATCAAGGAAACTTTTCAGAAACAAAGTGTTGTCTATTAAAACAAAAAAGGACCGAGGCCACTCCAGGATTTTCTTCTACGTCAAAACTGAACCTGCCAATCAGCATTTATAAGAGAGGGTACTGCACTTATGGGAAAGCCTCCTGCCTCAGAATTCTTTGCAAACCAACAGTCCTTGTAAAGCAACTGCCTCCTTGGAAAGTGCATCAGCCTTATGATTGAATTCCCAGTAAACGTGTTCTATAGTAACAGATTAACAGTCATATGCTCCTGTAACTCTTTAATTCTGTGCTGCCATGTTAACAAGGCTAATATGACCAACTGTGCTCTCCCTTTGAACAAATCCACTACTAGTTTAGAATCACCAAACACTTGTATATTCCATATACCTTTGTTCCATGCAAAATTTAAAAGCACCCAAAGTGCTATCAGTTCTGCTTGGTTATTGGTGCTGAGCCCATCTCCGAGTTTTAAATGGAAAAAGTGATCAGAAGAAGGGTATAAAGCAATTCCAGCTCCATAGCTACCTGGCACTATTTAGCAAGCGCCATCAAAGTAGCCCCAAGCTACTGACAAGTTGAAAGAAGGAGCTCTAAGAGGCCTGACAACCTTTCTAGGAGCTTCCTTTTCTTTGAAGGCAGCTCGAACTTTATGAGCTACTAATGAGGGGCAGCCTCCCTTGTCTTCGAATATAGCCTGATTCCTATTCAACCGAATACCCCAGATGACATAGCAAGGGAGATCCTTGAAGGTTTTGACAGATGGGTTCATCACCCAGGCCCCCCCGAGGCACTGCTCCAAGGATGCTTGATTCCATGTTCCTGAACAATTAAAAGATTGAAGCACATCTTGCCAAATCAACACTGCAAAAGAGCATGAAACTAGAAGGTGGTCCACCGAATCCTCTTCAACCTTACAAATGATGCCCCTGTTAGGGCATTGCTAGCCACGTTTTTGGCCATTGTCCTAGGTCAAAATTCTATATGCCAGCGCCAACCACTTGAATATACACATCTTCAAAGGGCATTTTCATTTCCAAACCAATGATCACCACCAATTTCTGTCCCCTATCAATATCCCAAGAGAAAGAGCTTCATAACCCAACTTTACTGTGAGAAAACCGATGGTTTTGTTCCACGACCATACCAGTTTGTCCTTAGTATCATGTAGATATATTGCGTTATGAGAGAGAAGTCGAATATACAATCTCCATTCTGCTGCCAAGTCTCCATGCAAACCTAAGTCCTATGTCAAGAGCCAATTTTGAAGCCATCTATCCCGAACTCCTATCACCCCTATGTCCACTAGAGTTGTGAGCCCTCTTTCCCATAAGAGAGTTTTCAGATCCAAGAGAGTATGTAATTTCCAGTAGTGCCAACCCACGGGTCTTCCCCTAGCTTGCCCTGACCCCCTCTACCAACACTCCAAGCCACCTGTCGACCTAGCATTGAGAAGGCTCGGACCAACCCTTTCCAAATATTAGAAGCTCCTTTGATAGATTTTGGTTCTACCCTAATCCATTGCTCCACTATATAACCCTTGAGATATTTTTGCTTAATAATCTTGCCCCATAGTCCTTCGTTGAACAAGAGTCTCCACAAACTCTTCATTGCCAGTGCCTAACCAAACAAGTGGATGTTCTTTAAACCCCACCCTCCCCCTTTTTTTGGTTTTGCCAAAATTTTCCAACTAACAAGTGGAATACCCTCTTGCTTTTTTACTTGTCCATAGAAAACTAAAGCATGTCCTTCTTATCTTTTCTAAAATGCTCTTTGGCACATGTGTGAAGGAGAGCCAATATAAAGGAATGCTCTCGAGTACAACCTTTAGCAAAACTAGCCTTCCACCAATAGTAAGCCACCTATAACACCAACATGTAGTCCCAACTTCAATTTTCCTGAAAAGCCATGTCCAGTCTGCCACTCTATAATCATTTGGTTTCAAATGATATCTCAAATATTTTAAACCATTATCTAAAGATTTGGAGTGAAAGGAATATTGATGAAGGATCTGTTCTTCCACTTCAGGGGACAATTCCTTACAAAGGATTAGAGATTTGTTATCATTTATTTTCATCCCAATTGCCACACAAAAAGCCTCTAAAATGTGCTTATAAGACCTCCATTCCCTTATTGTGCCATCCCCAAATAAAAGAATGTTCTCAACAAATAATGGATGTGTTAACTTTGTTGCCTCTGCTACCATGATGACTTTGACTGAACCTTCAAGTCTAGCAGAGTTAATTAACCTACTCAAGCTCTCAACTATAAGTAGGAAAAAAAAAGGGGACAAAGAGCAACCTTGCCTCAAAGCCATTGAGGGTTTAAAAAACCTCGAAGGTGTGCCATTGATGAGTACCGTGAATGAAGCCAATGACACACAACCCAAGATCCAATTGACTAGCTCTAACCTCAATCCTATTTGGAGCAAGACCATGAGAAAAGTCCAATTGACTTTATCGTAGGCTTTGGCCAGATCAAGCTTCATAACTGTCGCTAGTAGCTTTTTTATCCTAATGGAATGCAAACCTCCTGTGCTAAGCCAACCACATCTAATATCTACCTTCCTCCAAGATAAACGTCGACAAGACCCTTTTGATTCTTGATTCAGGTGGATATCGGTGGCCACCCACCTTTTTCGACTGGCTCAAAACAATTTTCTGGCAATTTTGACAATTTACTATTTTTAACAGGTTTTAACTTCTGGGGCCATTTTGAGGGCCTAAATGAAGGTTTTTCGAGATCGAGGTTCTCAATGATAGCCAAAGGTATGATTGAGCCCCCAAAATGAATCTCCTCGATGATACCTTTCCAACGAGCTATCATACGCCTAAAACAAAGATCGTATGCAAAAGTTACGACCCTAGGAAGTTGATGTACTAACTTATCCAAACGGGATCCACATGACTTTTGGCGCTTCATCTTCCAAGGTTAGGTTTTTGGATGTCTAGGGTTTTTGACATTCCTATTTATTGTGAAAAGGCCTTCAGAGTCTCATTGTAATCATCGTTTTGCGAATGCGAGTACCCGTCACATCTCTTCTCAGAGATAAGTTGCCACCATTCTAGCGAGTCTTTCACTCTGTATTTTTACAGTCTTTGTACATTTATTTCATTAATAGAAATCGTGTATTACTGTATCTCTGTGTTTATGGTTGCATCTCTGATACATTTGTGTTATATTATTGGATATCCGCGATATCTCTGTGAATTTCTTTATTATATCTCTGCTCTCATTTCACACCGAAAAATAATCCGGATCAGTGGTATCAAAGCAGACTGCTCTTGATCGTTTTTTCAGTGCATGTCCCTGACGAGGTCCGAGTATAGCAAGTTGGGTCTCAAGCTTGTCTCTCTTAAAGACAATCGCTCTCGCACACCCAAGAAACTCTCAATGGCGGAAAAAAAGAAAAACGACGGAGCGAAGGATCTTATCAATCTGTTGCTTGAGCAAGCTCTCACGCGACAAAGGGACGAAATGACGGAGAATTTTGCCCACATCCTTAAACGCCTGCTGATAGCATCAAGCACATCTTCATCAAACGACCGCTTTGGAGGCACCTCGCCTTTCAAGGTACAAGTTAATTTTGATATTCCTGTATTTGAAGGACAGATAGATGCAAAAGCGCCTTAGAAAAATGGTTAACTCTGCTAGAAGGTTATTTCTTTGTTCACAATTTTTCCGACAAAAAAAAGATCACCTTCGCACTCCTTAAAACTTTCTCTCATGTCAAACATTGGTGGGAAACTTACTGGGAGCAAAGTTCCACAGAGGAGTCTGGAATATATGGGGCCGATCCCACTTGGGATTTTTTTGTGGATGCGGTAAAGGAACAGTATTACCCTATTGGCAACTATGAGGACCAGTACATGAGATGGACCACACTGAGGCAAGAGAGGGGCCAAGCAGTTCCGGAGTTCACCAATACCTTCCATACCTTGCGCACCAAGCTGGGTATCAAAGACTCCGAGCGACATTTGGTTATGAAATACCGTGGGGCTCTACATAGATACATCCAGACTGAAATGGATTTTCTGGACATCTCATCACTTGGTGCTGCTTATCGATATGCTGTTAAAATTGAACAAAAATTTAAGCACCAGAACAAATGAGAATTCGGGTCTGCAAATCCGCAACAACCAAAGTATGACAAAGACGACCCTAACAAACAGTCTCCCGAAAACCAGTCCAAGACACAGAAAAAGAAGGGTCACGGGAAGACAAAGAAGGACATCGGAAAATTGTGTGATTTCCACAAAAGCCCCTGGCACAACATCGATGAATGTTGCTCAAAAAAGTCATTGGTGGCTGAGATCAAGGACAAGGAGCCGAACCCTGATTCATAATATGATTATGAAAATACTGGTAAATGACAGATCATTGATGCAGATCCCACTGCTATTGTCGCGACCGCAACAATTCAACAAGAAGAACCAACGGATCCTGAAGAGGGGGAGCGCCTTTTTCATTCACAGATGTGGGTGAAGGGGACCCTGCTGCATTTTATTGTTAATAGCGGAAGCTAAAAAAACCTCATCTCAGCAGAGGTCGTCAAACAATTGAGATTGTCGACAACACCACACCCGCAACCATACAACATCGGGTGGCTTCGGCAAGGATGAGATCTCCGTGTCAATCAACAGTGCCGATTGTCATACAACATCCAACCCTTCAAGGATGAGGTATTATGTGATGTTGCCCCACTGGATGTCTGTGATGTTCTCTTGGGCCAACCATATATGTGGAAACGCCATGCTGTCTCTGAGTCTCGACCTTGTAATGTCATTGTTACTTTGGGGGGTCATTTCTATAGAATACTAGAGGTAGTTCCAACTATTGTTCCACCTAAAAAGTGTCGCAAGGTAGTATCTCATACTGCAAAATTCAGCTTCTTCACAATCTGTTTAAAAGGGGAACAAAAAGACACTGCAACCACTACAGCCTCGCCCCTTGCACCTTCTATCCAACAAAAGTAGGTCGACAAGGTTGCAGCAAAGCGCAAAGATTCCTTCTACACACCTTCATTTCATGTAGCTCGACTTGTTGAACAGCCTAAGCTTCAACAGGTTCATGACAGATTTCCACAAACTAAGCAGCGCGACGTCTCCAGCGATACAAGCAGCTCACCAAGATGCAGATTCAGCAAATGCTTTTCCCTCTCCCCCGGGAAGTCAACGCAATGGAGACCATTGCTTCCTAAGGAGGGAGGATTGATCCAGGTGGATATCGGTGGCCACCCACCTTTTTCGACTGGCTCAAAACAATTTTTTTTGGCAATTTTGACAATTTACCATTTTTAGCAGGTTTTAACTTCCGGGGCCATTTTGAGGGCCTAAATAAAGGTTTTCGAGATTGAGGTTCTCAATGATAGCCAAAGACATGATTGAACCCCCAAAATGAATCTCTTCGACGATACCTTTCCAACGAGCTATCATACGTCTAAAACAAAGATCGTATGCAAAAGTTACGACCTTGGGTAGTTGATGTACTAACTTACCCAAACGGGGCCCACATGACTTTTGGCGCTTCATCTCCTATGGTTAGGTTTTTGGATGTCTAGGGTTTTTGGCATTCATGTTTATTGTAAAAAGGCCTTCAGAGCCTCATTGTAATCATCTTTTTGCGAATGCGAGTAACCGTCACATCTCTTCTCAGAGATAAGCTGCCACCATTCTAGCGAGTCTTTCACTCTGTATTTTTACAGTCTCTGTATATTTATTTTATTAATAGAAATCGTGTATTACTGTATCTCTGTGTTTATGGTTGCATCTCTGATACATTTATGTTATATTATTGGATATCCACAATATCTCTGTGAATTTCTTTATTATATCTCCGCTTTCATTTCGCATCGAAAAATAATTCGGATCAATTCCGCTAGCAATTACTTTGTAAACAAGGTTACAAAGTGAAGTAGGTTTGAAATCACCAAGGGGCTTGGATACGACCTCTTAGGAATCCAAAGCAATAAGGGTTGCATTGAGAGCTCTCGAGACTCTGCCAGAAATCCTTGACTCCTCCACTACCTTAAGGATCTCTTCTTCCAAAAGATCATAAAAATCAATATAAAACTCCACTGTCCAACCGTCTAGACCCAAACTTCACTTTTTGAAAACTGCTAGTACCTCCTTCAACTCATCCTTTGTAACCATGGCCTCCATCTTCTTGTTCATTTCTTGATTAAAAAACCTAGGGAACATTTAGATCACTCTGATTTGCTCAACTATGTGATTCTCCAAAAAGGGTTTCAAAGTGGGCCATCCCAACAACTGATATTTCTTTGAAAGAACTAATTTCAGTACCATCAGGACTATCCAATTCCCAAATGGTATTGAAAGCTCTTCAGAGGGAAACAAATTGTGAAAACACTTTGTATAATTGCCCCTCTCCTTTGTATAATTGTCCATGGCAAATCCATCCAAGACCCTTGTTGGCTTCCTAAATGCAAAGCCTCAAGTCTCAAGTACTGAACTTCCTTGCAGAGTTTAATGACCCTTTATAATGTCTGCTTTTGTTTTCCTTTGAAGTGTGTGAGGAATGAGGATGTGCATAAACCAGTGGCCTTCACAAATCAATGACATTGCAGGGGGGTGCTCGTGCTTTTGCCAAGATGAAAGATGAAAATGTATGCAGGTGCGAGAGTATACGCCGGAGATGGTGATGACAGTCAATGTAGAAAATGTACAGTTGAAGCAGTAACTCCAGTGAGAGTGACAGAAGGCATTGAAGGAAGGAGCAATGATAATTGGTTATTGATTGAAGTGATAAGTGAATAGTTTTAGAATGTTGACAAAATATGACATAAGGATGAATTGAAAGGGGATTTGGGGATGATGCCGCCTAACTGTTTTGTTTATATTTCCATATTTTAATTCATGAATCCATGTGGGACTCAACAACATACTTTGAATTTAAGACAATCAATTATTGGCTTCGACAAAGTTTGTTTGTCAACTTTAAACTCCATGAACCATTTCAAAATGAACTTGATTGCAATCAAGGATGTCTACAAACTACAACAGTTTTAGGCATCTCAATTTAATGTAGTTCTATCTTGCCCTTTTTACCACATTTTGTGGCCTAAGCGTCATTGGATACCTCCACAACCGAGACACCAGGATTGCTAAAGAGAAAGTCTGTCAAAATAGCAATAGATGAACCTGCAACTTTGATAATTGCATTGATTCCTATTAAATTGCTTGCAATAATCCTCCATGAGCTTCCTACAGAGGTTGTCGAATGATATATGTGATGCCTGGTTCTAGGACTATTTTGTAAAAATCTTACATGACCTTAATTAACTTGGTCATGAGAGTATTTATCAGATGAGGCCTTTGATAGCTTATTTTTCCTAGCATTAAATTATTTAGTTTGCGTACTAGAACAACCACGTCTTTGATTCACATGCTTCTGGTGAACATCTAGAACTTGAACATGCCAAAGGTGTAATTCCAACATTACATTTGTTGAAAATATAGCTAAGAAATACACTGTCATACTTCAGATTTCAACCTCCTATTAAACTTCAACAATAAAGCTATAAATCCAATACTGAACTGTACTTATTGAGTAGAAACACTGAATGACATAGATCTGAAACTAAATCAGTAGCAGAAATAATTTATAACAATAGACAAAATAACACATTTGGCACCATAAATTCTGGGCAATGCCCCTTGAAGAATACACAGGAAAAATGACAGTTTAAGGAGATAATTCTTATTGAGCTTAGAGAAGTTTCATATCTGAGTTTACAACAACAAGTAACAACAACAATAAATTCTAGAAATATGTGCCAACAACTTCCTCAATTTGCGTGCTAAAAACAACACAAAACATACCTCATTTTCTGCAATGTACAGTCCCTTTAACAACAAATACAACCTCGAATTCTGTGCACTTAAGCAGTATTGTATTGCACTAATTTTGTACATGAAGACACTTAGAAAATTGTGCCATCCTCTTGACTTGATTTCTATGTCTATATGCAGTTGTACGACCTCTAAAACAATGATGTACGACCTCTTTTCTAACCGTTGTCAACTCAACATTTAATGCTGCAATTTCTAGAAAAGTGTGCTCTCTTCTCCTCTTGGAAATTGTGTCCTCCTTCAGCTGTATGGACCCTCTCCTTCCTTGGAAATCGTGCCCCTCCTCTAGCTGTACGGACCTCCCTTTTTCCCTTGGAGAATGCACCATCCTCTTGCTGTTATTCACACTTCTCCATGAGCTCAATCTCTTTCTTGAGAAAAGTGACTCTTCACCTTCCCTCTCAAGCTCTCATCAAAGTGTCTGCCCTCTCTCTCCCTCATGAGCTGCCTTTAAGCAATTTCGAAATGTAACTCTTCTAACCCTTGATATTCCTTGAGTGTCTCTTCACTTTCCCTTAAGATCAACGATCACAACTTAATCATTCGTTGAGGTCACTTAAGTCACTAAAGTGACCCATAACATCATAAAGTCACTTTTACATTTAAAAATTAAAAGACCCAACTTTATAAATGTAGAAATTTAATGACAAAAATCAGCAAGCTAATGTTTTGTCATACACTTAGCAACCTAGACATGACTATCATCAATGAACTCTGATATGTTAAAAACCCACATTAAAAAATGACCATATGCAGAAATATACATTGCTAAGCAATTTAGCAGCGGAATAAACACAATGAACAACATTCAATCAACCATGAATAACTCATAAATTTAGGTAAATGCCAGGGAAAACCCCAATGTGGGGAAACCCAATGAGAGAGAGATTTATTATTCAACTTCAGGAAAATACATATCAACAACAATTACACAATTTTTGCCAAGAGAAAAAATACTTCACAACACCAAAACTTTCCTAAAATTTGCCTCAATTTTCGTGCCCAGAAAATCCGTACAACGATACAGATTTTTCCTTTCCAGCACCTCGAAATCTGTGCCAAAATCTATGTTGTATGGACAACAACAAAACTACCCTCTTCTCCAACATAAAACACTGAAATGGCTGCCTCGAAATCCATGCAACAAGATGCCTCGAAATTTGTGTAGCAAACTGTCTCGATTTTCGAGCCCTCCCAGCTTATTGTACGGACTGTATGGATCCGTACAGTATGGCCTCTCTAACATCATAAAATTTAGCACCCACAAAAAATAAAATCCTCCTTGGGATTTGTGCCCAAAAACTCTTGGGAAATGTGCCCTCTTTCCCCTTTCAACCTATTCGAAAATTCTCTCTCAATCTCCTTCTCTTAATGTCTTGCACACTACCCAATGCATTCTTTTATAAAATTTGAAGATGCCATTTTTCCTCCCAAGTGTTTTTTCACCTTCCCCAACCCTAAATCCAAAGACCAAGATCTAATCCCGCCTTTACAAGATCAAGGGCCATGATTCATTCCCTCCAAAATAAATCACTTAAAATATTAAAGTACATTTCACTTTATTACACTTTACATAAGTGCACTTTATGAAATAAAGTCACTTTAATATTATAAGGTACACTTAATTAAAGAGTCACTTTAATAAAAGAACCACTTTATCACAACTTTATAAAAACCCATTATAAAGTCAAGTGTCTAGTAGTGTCAACATAAGGTTACATCTGCATACAAGACAACATCCAGAGTACCTCTCGAGCTAAAAAACTAACACTCCCTCCTAGCGAGGGAAGTACTCGCTGCCATCTCCATCATTTGGTCCCATCACACTGTGCTCAATAGGAGCTCCCTCTAAACCTGGAGCCATCCTCAACTCCTGCACATAACTCGAACTAGAAGATCTTCTCCTGACAGCTATATCGAACCCTGAGCTCTTTGGAGAATCCACTCCACCCTGAGCATTGGTTCGACCACACCAACTGAGCCTCATGTCAGTGCTAAGAAGAGACTCACTCTCTTCTCTCGGAATGCAACACTGAATCCTTGGGCCCATTGCAATCTCAGGAGCCTCCTCATGCTCCTCATTTGACAATGAATCATACAGTGAAGGTTGTCCTCGCAACATATACAACCTGTCCACCCGATCATCGATCAACTGCAGTTCCACCGGGTCCACTCCCTCCCTATAGATAAAGATATGTTCCCTTTTGAACAATGTACAATATCCTACATCCTCCAAGGCTGAGATTGAGAGCAAGTTAACTCTCAACCCTAGAATAAAGAGAACTCCATCAAGCTCCAGGAATCCTCCATACTTGAGTCAGAATCTAACCCTTCCAACTCCACGTACAACTCACGCCATACCACCTACCGGTCAGGCCCTGTCTCTGTGATAATTATGAATACTCACGAGATTCCTGTCATGTGGCAAGAGGCTCCACTATCCACAATCCATCTGATATCACCACCAAATCCTCCACTACTGACACTAGAAACTAGGGTAACCAAAGAAAATTCCCTGTCATACTTGGAAGCAAAGTCCTCCATGGCTGCTGTAGCAGTTGTCTCATGCCCCTTTGGTTCCTTCTTTTTCTTCTTCCTCTCAGAACAATGAGAAGTAAGGTGCCCCAACTGGCTACAACAGTAACATTTGACTTTACTCAAGTCCCTCCCGAAACTTCCTTTCTTCTTGTTCTTTGCAGCAAGAGTAACATTCTCATCAACTCCATCTGTCTTCTGTCCACTGCTCTGAGATCCTTCCTGGATCTCTTCCTGAGTGAAATTGTCCTTCAATCAACTCCAATTTGGAAGATGCTCACGACCCACCACACACTTTACGAAGACTTCCCATTCCTTGGTGAAGCCTTTCAAGGATATCTTCACCAACTCTGAATCCAATATGACCTCTTCAACTGCAGCCAACTCATCTTTCACTTGAGCTACCCGGGTAAGATAAGAAGAAACAGTCTCCTCCTCCTTACCCATCTTGGTATCATGCAGCTTAGCCTTCAAGGCCATCTTCCGGTTTTCATTCTTCGCCTCACATAAGTTCTTAAGTGCATCCCACATCTTTTTGGCCATCTTCTTCTTAGCCAAGTGTGGGATAAGGTGATCCTTCACCCCATCCAGAATAATCCTTTGAGATTTGGCCTTCTTGACCTCATGCAAATTCAAAGCAACAGAATTGGAGCTGGAATCCAACCTGTGCAAAACCCATCCATTTCTATCACTCTCAACTATGGGAAGAAAAAACAAAAGATTTCTTTTACGAAATCTGTCACTATGTAGTGATTCCTGTGCACCAAATATTGTATGGATACCCACCCCCTCGGATTTTGGAGCAAATTATGGGAAACCTCAAGACAGTTGCAGATTGCTTTATCGAAGAGAATTTCTCTTATGTCAGAGTCTTCGGATGTTCAATTCCCTCACATGCTCTCCCAAAATTTCTACCCTGACAGACTGGTGTGCAGAGAAGTGGCATACCAGATAATAACAGGAGGCATCGGTAAAGAGTTAAAAGCAGTTCAAAAGAAATTTTAGCAAGCTTTTCCTGTACAGATTGGGAGGTTTTCACTGCTAAATTTTGGACATTCCAAGGTAGAAGCTGCAACACTTGAAGACATTAAACTGGTAGATGTTGAACTCAGAAGGCATGATCCATATCAAATTGTGGGAAATCATCTAGCTCATTGCAATATGAAAACGTATGAGCATGAAGAATCCCCCTGTGACAACATATTTAAAGGAGCTAGAGCCTATGAGGAAATATTAGACAGAGTCCAAGTGTTATCTCCTGATCTACAGGCCAACTTTCTTGCTTTCCAAAAGCACAGACGAGTTGGGTTGCCCAAGATACTCCAGGGAGAATCAACAACCCCTCCTTCAGAACAAGAAAGTGTACCTCCAGGTTTCAAACCAAAGTCTCTAATAAAGAGACTTCAAAGGAAGACCCAAAGAATCCTAAAGTGTCTTCACAAAAAGCAGAAACTTCGCAGACAGAGCATCCAGGGTTTGAAACAAATTCTAAGTCAGAGACACCTTTAAAACTGAATCAAATGGCTTCTCCTTTATTGTCAACTATTCCTGTCGATACCCCCAAAACAACAGAAGGAACACAATTCACTGAGTTAGGCAGTCCTATTACAACATTGACTCCTTTGCAATCAACTTTTGGGACTCCCCATCTTGAAGTTATGTACATAAGCGATCTTACCCAAATCTCTAATAAATACCTTCCTCGGGCTTCTTTTTCAGTAGGAAGAGGAAAGCTGAAGTGAAACAAGAAATGCACCCGAAAGAAGGTACAATGGTAAAAAAGCATAAGGTACTTGTTGATGGACAAAATCTAGAGGACGAGGATTTTGCTACAGAGGTAGCATGCTCTTTAGGAGCTTTCGCAATGACCAATTTGTTTTCAGTTGATAAATTGAAAGCAAGGCTTAAGCAAAGGAATCAAATGATAGCCCAGCTGCAAAGCCAAATAAGGAACACAAAGAAAAATATTAGAGATGAGATCAATAAAGGACTGGAAAAGGCCAGAGCTGTTGACAAACATAAGATTCAAATGCTCAAGTCTAGTCTAGATAAAATGTACAAGAAGATGCAAGAAAGTCAAGGGCAGGTCATTCAACAAGAGGAATTAGTAAAGTAGTTGCAAGATAAATTGAGTTCTACTGAAAGCCAGGTGGTAAATATAATGATATTCCAAGTCCAGGCATTGGAAGTGCACCAGAAGCTAGAGGTAGAACAACAAATCCTATTTTCTAAAGTAGAGATCATTCAAAACCATTTTCGGGATGTAAGTCAATCATTGGAGAATATTGCTTTCAAAGAAAAAGAGGCTACAACAGTCTGGGCCACTTTCCAAAAGGTAGTCGTATTTTCGGCTAAAGAAGAGGTACCAATAACTCCTAAATTAACTGTCACTGAATAGATCAGGGGTGATATCATGCTGAAGGTATGGGAGGCCAATATATCTGAAAGTAGGAAAATGGCCAAAGAGATAAAGGAAGAATGTGAAGAGACTTTCGATTTGTTATATAAAAAATTGCTAGACATTGGAAAGGGCGACTGCCCTAGACTACTTGGACATATCAATGTTATAAGACATCAATTGAACTTAAAAGAGAGCTTAAATGAGGCCCAGATTGAAATTTCGCAGTTGATACAGGTCAATGTTGCACAAATGGACAAATGGCTGGCGAAGCCAAACTTACAGTTACAATCAGTAAAATTTGAGGATAAAAGGATTGAGGACATGTTGCCAAAAATTCAGAGGAAGCTGTATCTGTTTGAAGCAAAGGATGCGTTGGAGCCTTCGCAAATATTAACGCAGTTTATAAGGAGGTGTGTTGAGTGTTTTGAGCCAAGTGAAGCAAGTACTTCAAAGAAATGATGAAACGATACATGTTGCTCGTTATATCAGTGTATGTAAGAAGATAGGAAAGAAACCAGTGGAACGGTTCAAGTCTTTATTTTTTTTGTAACCGTTAAATATCTAGGAGTAAGGAAAGTTCCAACCGTCTAGGGTTGAGAACCTTTGTATAAATATAATTTCAAAAGACTTAGAGAAGGATTTTTTTCGCTGATTGTAGCAGAGAAATTTCTCCTTTACCAGAATTAATACAAATGCAAACCGGAGACTCCATATTCCATCAAACCTGAGTTATGTGTTCTTATGTTTCTTCATATTCAACATCATTTCTTATGTATCTTTGATGAATGTTTAACTACAACTTAGTACAACATCTACTGTGGTTATTTGTTCTTTAGTCGTCTAATTGTTTTACGGATTTTCCTCTGTGTTTGCTATCAGTAGACACAAGAACTGTGAACTATTTAGATCACCATATTTTATGCTTCATTAAAGGTTTCTTGTCTAATTTCTTCTTCTGTTACAAAGTGAGATTCTTCCATGATTGATGCCTCACGTTGTTTAAACAACTTTGTGTTTTCTTTCATCACATACATTATTTTTTATTTAACTTAGGAATGGGAAACAACCTCTGAAATTGTTACATTATTAATTCAAATTTGGGAATTTCTCTCATATAATCTAAAATAGAAACAACAAACTTCGAAAACCAAATAACAGATCTTCTAAACCTTCTTTTTCTCCATGACTATACCTGCTTCAAGACAACCCAATATTGAACCTGGGCTCACAGATCAGACCAACATTTCTTTAACGTTGTTTAATACTATCTTAGAAACTGCCACCACCCGGGTTGAACTTGAACGTTCATGGACAACCATTGAACAAGACATAAGAATCTAGGAACGTTTTGAAGCCAGTCAAAGAAAATTCAGAAATCAGCCATAACTTCTTTCCTAAAGAACTGTTTTTCTCTTTATATATTTTAAACCCTCTTTACTTTTTCGGATGCCTAGACTTTATACTTTAAAGCCTTAAGTATAAAATCTGGAACAACAGGTCGGAAGTAGGCTCGGTATTGTGGACTATCTTGGGTTTAGTGTCCATCTTGCCCCTTGGATTTGTGAAAGGCTCAATCTTAGACGAATGGAGGTTCCCTTCATTCTTGGTAGCCAATTATTGAGCTTCTTGGATTGTTTGGGGGTTCTTGTCTCTCAGGAGATACCCTAGTTGACCCGTGAAAGATTTGGTGTAGATGTAGACAAGGTAATTGTTGGTTGGATGATGGATCAGAGGAATATTTTGCAACAAGGTTTCAAACCTGGTGTGGAATTCTCGAATGGACTCATTCTCATGTTTCCAAAGGGAATTCAGCCTGGTTAGAAGCATGTTGGAGTCTTCTTTGATACTCCATCTCTTGAGAAAGGCTTCTTCTAGTCTGTCCATGGTTTTAATGATGCCATCAAGAAGACCAAGATACCAACGCCTTGAAGCATTAAGGAGGGTAGCGGAGAACAATTTCATGACTAGGTCTTCAACATCATCACTGACGGGGTGAAGCTGAAATAATGCCCAAAAATTGCTCATATGCTCTTCGACACTGATTGCATCAGTACCGATAAACTTAGGTGACCACTTCTCATACTTGGGTGGCATTTTCCTAGGGTAGCCCGGTATGGTTGACATGTCTAACGACTTCAAGAGATTGGACGACCATTGTCTTTGGTTATTTCCCGGGTTCGGTGCATTGGTCTGAGTTGTCGTGCTAGACATGGTTTTAAAAGGAAGACTCCCTCGGAAAAGTGATTTTACTACATGAGAGTTTCGGGGAGGCTTTCTTTTGAAGGATTGAGGAGGGTTATTATACCTCCTTGTGGTCTGTGGAGTTGCCATATAATTTGCTTGAAACTATAAAAAAGATAAGGGAAAACACCCTAAGTGGAGTCGTCAAGTAAGCTGGTAAGATAAAGACTCTAGAGGAAAGGCTTACTGAAAAGTGTCGCCTTGAGGAGAATTGACTCCGTGTTCCCCGACAACGACGCCAAAATGTTATCACACAGTTTTTAGTTATAATAATAGACAGTTGAAAGGGGGTCAAAATGGCGTAACTGAACCAATCCCACCACTGTCACCTCAATGGGATGGTGCTTTCTATTTAGGGAGGTAAGGCCCAGGGGAGATGTCCCCGATGACCTGGGGTTTTGAGAAGGAAAAAGGCTTAAGAGTTGAAAGATAATTTCCCCCTCAAAAGTCACCACCGAGCAGAAAGTTAGGCTTATAGCCAATAAAGATAAAAGATAATCAGAAATAGTAACCAAGGAGTGTACCTGCCCAAGACAAAGCAACAAGGAAACTATCCATATGCAAGATCACTTGATTGGTTAGTACTTCAAATAATCAATGACTTTATGATAATAAGCAATTGAGCAATAATATTGATGAAGTAAATCAATGTTTATACAATAGCAATGATTACACAATATCACTTCACAATAAGTGCTAAAGAAACTTTGGCATTCAATGTAACAATATCAACACTTTATAAACAATGCCTTAACCAATCATTCAATTGTGTTAGAAGTAAAACGAATGTTGCACAAAGGTGTTTATAGCACAAGTAAAAGGTAGCAACTATAGGGTTAGAAGATTAGTCTAGGCTAGGCTTAGAAAGGTTAGTAAAAGATTGCTCAAAGTGTGTAGAAGTTGTTTGTGATCAAAGTACTAAATACACAAGGCCTTAGATCAATGCGTTGGTAGGGTATATGGATTCAAAAGAGGCCGCAAAGGTTGAAGGACTAAAATGATAATGAAAGACCAAAGACAAGAGGGTTAAATGTTGAGGTGTTGCTAAAGCAAGGCCTCAACAATGAAACCCTAGGGGAGAGAGGCTCACTAAGGTGGAGAAACCCTAGGCCTTAGTGCTCTCTCCTCCTTCTTTAGCTCAATGGAAATAATAAAAACGGTTAGCTTGAATAATGATTGATAAGGTCTAAGACAAGAGAGTTTGTAAGTGATGTGTTGCTAAAGCGAGGCTTCACTAGACAAACCCTATGGAAAAACGACTCACCAAGGTGGAGAAACCCTAGGCCTTGGTGCGTTTTTCTCCTTCTTAGCTCAACAATAAGGATATAAATGGCTAGGTTTAGAAGAATAGAAGTAGAGTGTTGCTATGGCAAGGATCTATCTATCTTCAACAAAATCAAATAGCTCTTAACTTGGTAGGGACATGCGACAAGGACCTTTAGCATGTGCTTGTCACCTAGGGTTTAATTTAGCAAATTATAATAACAAAATGCAAGTAAAATAAACCATAACCATTCAATTAAGAAGTGTTGCAGAAATTCACTTACATAAAACCAAGAAATCATGTAGCAAACCCTAGTTGTAAACCTTCCACCGAGAAGACATGCCAAAAATTCCAAGAAAAGTATTCCTTCAACAAGTGCGCCTCACTATTTCAGCCAAAACCCTAAGATAGCGCGCAAATTTCAGAACTCACTAATGAGTGAGTGAAAGATGATGAAATATGAAGGTAAAAACCCTCAATATATAGCATACCAATGACCTTTATTAAAAATTAGGTCATCAAAAGGCCAACAAGGCCAAATACACAATAATATTGTTTTACATTAAATGTCTTAAATTAAACCCTAACCAAGCAAAAGGTGAGACGTCATCCCTTTTCTAGGGTGACGTTAGACCTTTCTAGGGAAAATGCAACCTCCTGGAGCAAAATGTTAGCCCTCCTTGGGCTTCTCCAACCTGCCACACGTGCCAAACTGCCATGATTGTCTGCCAAAACGTCCATGAAGCTGGATGACATCATGAGCCTCCTGGGTGACATCTTGGGCCTTCCAAGGCCAACGTTCCAATGAAGAGGGCACAACCCCCCTAGGTAAGGCTCTTCCAGGGTGCCTCTGTGGAACGTCCTCCTCTTCTCCAATGCAAACCCCTCTGTCATGTCTCTGCCCCCTACTGGGGTCTCAACATCCATCTGGTGGTCTCTTCAGCCCCATGGAGGTCCGAACTAATCATCTCGCCATGTGTACCTGTCCAATGTGGTACCTATCTGTCAGGCATGATCCTGCACATCAACAACTACACCCTCATAGGGATCATAGCAATGTCAATCAAATCTCATCATCAATATTATTAAACATGTGCATAAAACCCCTTTTACCCCAATCAAGTGCTTAAAGACATTATACAAATCTGCAATACAAGTTTGGGGGAAGTGACAGGGCGTTCTATTGGGCTAGTGTCCATTGGAAAAGGGATGTTTCCGGAAGAGATCACATCCAAGTCATGTAAATTGCTGAGGTGAATAAGGGATGTCCTGACAAGGGGTGCAGTGAAAGCAGGGAAATACAGGGCTTACCTATGGGTGCCTTTGTATAAGGCGAGTTGCACCTGTCCTGGATGAAAATGTTTCCAAGCCCATTCATGCGTTTTATTCTTTATTTATTTTTCTTCAAGAAGCTAATCAGGGGACACTACCCTGGCGTGGTAACCAGTGGTGGCAATGTTACCCACAAGCAATTTCACAGAAATGAGAAGGATGACTCGTGATGAGACCCCCTTTCTCTTGGCCATGCAACCAAGAGCCACTACCCTAGCGTGGTAACTAGATTCTAGTAGTGTCATACCGTTAGGTACCCATGGACCTAATAGGTTGGCTCATGATAAGACCCCCTATCCTCCGACTAGGTCTTGTTTTATTATTTTTATTGGGTCCCTCTTGTTTCTTGCTGAGAAGCTTTTTACTGCTTTCTCGGGGATCCGTGGGCGAAGCATCTCGAGGTTTTATTTTTAGGCTTTTATCTTTTGCCAGCTTGCTTTTACCTTCCGAGCCTTTATCCTCGTCTTCCCACAAGGCAAGGTGCAACCCTTAAATTATTGTCCAACCCAATGCCCAAACAAATGTAATGGGATGGATGAGCAGGAAGCAAGATGAAAAAGTGGTAATATGACGAGAGCAAACGATGACTTTTCATAAATTCCCCCAGTGGCAACTCAAAACCTATGGGCGCAGGCTTACTAGGGCATCCTGTCACCCCCCCCATACATGGTCAAATGGAAAAGTATAAGATCCAAGCATTTGTTAGAAACAAAAGGAATTAAATGCACATATTCAAAGGTTTTGAGGATTAGAGTTACACATACCATGATACCCAGACTCATTACCTCATGGAGAAAGAACCATCTCTGATACAGGACCAAGCTGAAGGTGATGGATGATGTTGTTGCTGACAAAGTGGAGGCGTTGAAAGGGAGAAAGTATGGGCCCTCCAGGCCCATGCTCAAGTTGATCGGGCTCTCAGTACTCCATGTCTAGGACCTGTGGGCCTCGAGACATGATATCCTAGTTATCCCTAAAAGTGATGGATAACATGCCCCACCATAAAGTGAAAGATAATTAATGTAAAAGATAATTAATATTGTAATTATTAATTATATTATGAGTTATTGGGGTCGACCTTGTTGTGCCAATAGACACCACTTTTGATGTGTCCAGTCTAGTATAAATAAAGGTGATTTCTCCATTGAGTTAACACACAACTCACATGTAATTTCAGAATTTCAGCAAGTACATCTTGTAGGCCTGAAGTGCGCACCTCTCTTGGGCGCTAGCTTCTTGGTTTTGGAGAGCACCCTTTTGTGTGCTAGGTATATGGTGTGGGAGGTCTTTCTCTTCAGAATATAGCAAATGATTGTTGGGTTTTCTTTCCTTATTGAGAAGGGTTTCCCAAGATATTTCTTGTGTTCTTGTGCATGATATTTCTTCTTGTGATCTTGGTTATTGCAACAATTGTGAATGGTGTAGCTGCATTTGTTTATGGTTAAAGTAAATGCTAAAAATGAAATAAACCTCATGCTTGATCCTAGCATAGTGAAAATTCAACATGATCAACATAATAAATAGGGGAAAGGAGATGAATGGGAACCAAAGAGGAAAAATAAGTTACAATGCATAAAACTTGGACTTGGAAAGATGAAATTCTTGATGGGGGAGGATGTGTTACTAGAGAAGGTCTTTCTCTATCAAGAAACAACTCTAGTAGGTAAGTTCCATGATTGATTAATCTCAAACAAGTCTATGATCCAATGGATGCATCGAACTTTGCATCAATAACTACTATATGAATTTTTTTATGACAATTTGATGTGATGTTGGATATATTTCATCTTCAACTCTAAGGAAGATAAGGAATACAATCTAGAATGAGAATCACAACTCAATACCGTCTCTTAAAGACTGACTCCTCTATTTTGACCCTATGTAGGAACATGTAGACATCCAACCCCTTTGAATGCATCTACATTGACTTTCATTAGAACTGTGGTTGGAACAAGTGCTTATGCTAATTTGTTACCTTGGAATATTCTTGGACATTGATGAAAAGACCAAACTCTAGGTCAAAAGTTTAGTTGCCCATATTTGTGTGAAAATGAACCTCAGTGATGGGCTACTGGATAGTATATACATTGACACCAACCCCAATCCTATATGAAATATTCAATGCTCAATCTATCAACTATATGGTCACTTGTGAAGAATCTTCCCCCAAAAAGATAATCTAGACAAGGAGGTCATCACAAAGCCAAAGGAGGAACAAGAGGACGACAAGTCACCCCCCTCTCTACTCCTCCATCTAAGGTCATAGAGAAGGAAGTCAAGGAAACATAGGGAACTGGTAAGCCTTCGTATCATGAGTTTGTTGAACTTTTCACAATTATATTAGACATGAGCCTCCATGATATTGTAGTAGTTAAGATAAATCAAGTCCTTCCCTTAAAAAGGATTACATATTGGCATTTTTTAAGAATTATAGATGATGCTTGGGCACTATATGGATGACCATTTTGAGGATATATGTACATATGAACCATCCTTTGTAGAACTTATACAGAGGAAATAAAAAGGGGGGAAAGGGAAAATGCCTACTCAATTCAATTCCATCTCTAATGGATATAAAGGGATTAATTTGCCAAGTTAATGGAGAGAGGGATTGATTGGATTATTAGTGGACTTTTGATCTACCTTCTAGAATAGTAAAAAGGAATATACATGAAGAAGGCTTAAGGAGGGGAAAATTAGGGTTGGTGGTCAAAGACTCAACCACTAAAGTACTGGAAGGATAAAAAACATTCCTTAATATAACACATATGGACTTGTTGGGATTAGATAGTAGAAGAAATTCGAACACATCTAATGAGGAATTTATCACAACAAATGTAAGCAATACCATATCATATATTCTAAGAAGCAATATGACAATGGATAAAGAAAAAGTGTAGAAGGAAGACTAGGGTTGAATTTTTTTGACACCGAAATAACTCTAGGAAGGAAGTCATTTCTTAACTTGGTACAACAACAAGTGGAGAGGGAGATTCAATCTAGGAAGCATTGTACAATTCAAAGGGGCCTTAGAGAAAGGAGAGCCTCCTCCAAGGTTAGAAAATGATCTTAATTTCCTTTAACACAAGGGGTTTAGGTGGAACCCACAAGACGAATGCATTAATAAGGATATTTAGTGTAAATAATAAAGATGTATTATTTTTGAAGGAAACTATGTTAAAGGAGGAGACCGCCAGATGTATTATAATGTCAACACTTTAGGGATGGGAATTTTTAATTTAAAGTCAAAATGGAAGGTTGGGTGGAATAACCATAGGTTGGAACAAATTATTTCTCTCCATGAATATCGTTATCACCCCATCAACTATCTATACTAAACTCTACTAAAATGAGCTTGGTAATTTTTTTCCCGTATTAATGTTTATGGAACTTATCAGTAAAGAAAGGATATTTGGGATGTCTTTTTTTATACAAAGATAATACAAATGAACCATCTTATTATGAGGGTGATTTTAAATTTATTTTAAGGTAATGAGCACTATGGGGGATATTAAGAGGATGGGACCATTAGTGGGTTGTTTCTTACATAGGATAGATGAAGCTAATCTTCACGATATGGAGCCATTAATATTAACTCTAACTTGGAGGAATAATAGAGTGGGTGGTGATGGCATTTCCAAGCATTGGAAAATACATTTTTGATGCAGGAGCATATGATATAAGAAATGGATAGGGTTAGGTCATGGGCGGGATATGAGGGACTTTTAGACTATGTACCAATATTCTTGCAGATATGAAAGTTGGAAGACAAGCCCTAAGCCCCTTTAAGTTCAATCACCATTTGCTGAAAGACTCCTAATTTCTTGAAATTGTAAATGAACAATAGAGGAAGTATGATGAGAGAAACAAGGACACAACCTGTAAAGGGTTAAGAAGATTATCAGTCGAATTATATGTATAATTATTGGACATTAATTATCAATCTGTGAGCGTGGCCCGCAGGGGTGTAGACCGATTTGCAAGTGCTGTGTAAATGGAAGGACATATGTAAAAAGAGGTCTCAAGGTTTATTATCACCCTGATTTACTTGTGCTCCATTCTTGCGGGTTGCGTGGAAACACCTGGGGGTATACGCGAGTATGAGAACCGTGAGTTGTCGATCCCCCCAGTACAAAAATAAAATAAAAAATTATCAATCTATGAGCGTAAGCTTATGATATGCAAACAAAGTATATGTGGGATCAAATCCTATTCTAACAAGGGTTGTAAACCTAACTGACTAAATATCACAAGGATTCATCCCTTGAATTGAGATCCACAAGAATTTCAGTTAATAAAAGCACCAGTCACAATATTTCACTCTATCCATAAAGTCAGAGAGTTCATGCAACAATTTTCTGTTCAATTCATTAGATCTTGATATAAGTGGACATGCCTCTAACATAGTGTAGTTGATTTACCATCCTTGGAACCAATTTGATGAACATGGAATCATCTCGAGACATCCAGGAGAAAAACCCATGTCTTCGATTCTCTTCTAGAAGCGTGGAGATATGTCAAACGACAAGCTGGTTTCCAGGATCCTTCTATACGTTATAGGACCTGAAATGGTTAAACCATCATTAGCAATAAAACAACCCTTAATCCTTCAAATTTACAAAAAATAGAGGAAAATCTATTAAATTAACAAGTAATTACCTTTTGAGCTCTCAAATGACCTTTTCATGGAAAATAAGGAAAAAGGAACGATAATGTTGTAAAAAGGAAGTGTTAATATAGGTCAAAAGGGGTAACTAGAAATGAAAGTGGCATCAAATGAGAGGCTTGGCAAAGATAACCATTTATTGGGACAAGAGAAAGTTCAAGGATTCACAAAATTATTTGACTATAGTGGAGGAATAGATTTCCCAATTTTTTTTTGTCAAATATGGGCGTATTTTTTCAGAGTACTAGAAGAGGTCCCTATAGGAACTTGAATCCATTTTGAAGGATCTATTGGTTTGAGCGGAAGAAAAATGTTGATAGAAGAGTATGGCTATCTAGCTAGCAGAAGGCGACAATATACAAAATTCTTCCATAACTATGAAAAAATGAGAAAGAACTCCAATACCATTTGGGGCATTCAAAAGTAGCATTTAGATAAGGTTTCTAAATTCAATGAATATGTAGAAGTGGGGGTAAGACACTTCGAAAATATCTATCAAGAACCCAAAAGAGAAAATATTGTAGGAATTGTGAGACTCCACCTTCTTTCCAATATTTGGTGATGAAGACCAAAACAATGAACTAATGAAACCGACATAGAAGGAGTTAAAAGAAATGATCTCATATTTTCAAAAAGACAAAAGTATGGGCTCCAATGGCTAGCTTGTAGAATTTTATTTGGGTCTCTATGGCTTGTTGGAGAATGATCTTTTGATTGTGGTGGAGGAATATAGAAGAATGGGGATGGTTCTAGGACAAATTAACTCCACCTTTTTGGAATGATCCCCAAAAACAATTCCCCTATTACTTTTCATGATTTTAGTCATATTTCATTATGCAACTCCCTCTATGAGGTAATATCTAAGGTAATTGAAAAAAGACTCAAGCCCATCTTGTCTCCCACCATCTCTCGAGAGGAATTTAGCTTTCTTAATGACATTCACATTTATTATGTTGTTGGAATAACTTAGGAAGGTTTATTGTCAATTGGGTCTAGCCCGAGCGATTGAGAGGAGAAGTGTTATCATCCCCACCCATGATCAATTATCATAAGTGACATCTTGAACACTTAATGGGTATATTGTTATATCATTCTTGAGCCCTAAAGAATTCAGTTTATCCTAGGTATTATCCTTGAAATGAGGGGAAGTGCCCGATTGGTTTCCCCAAGATATGTGTTTAAAAAAAAATGCTCTAGAAGGTATACACTCCATAAAGGTGAAAAAGATCTCCCCATTTATCGTCAAGCTTAAAATTTCCAAGGCCTTGGACAATGTGATTTGGTTTTATATACGATTAATGCTCTTATATGTATGGTTGAGACTAAACTTTTTCAATTGGATTGATGGGTGTTTATCATCAGTCTCATTTTCACTTCTCATCAATGGCTCTGCATCTCCATTATTTATCCCATACAAAGGATTAAGACATGGTTGTCCCCTGTCTCCCCTCCTCTTTTTGTTAGTAGTTGAAGGTATTACTAGATACTTAAGTCATGAGAGGTTCACTAGATAATTAGAAAGTAATTGAAATTGCTAGTAACCTAACCTTATCCCACTTTCTATTCATGTATGTATTTATTTTTAGTGACAGGTCCCTTAGAGATGCCAAGGTATTCCAAATAGTATTAGAGATTTATAACAAATCCACTGTGATGGAATTAAATATGCAAAAATATCCTATGATATTCAATGGGACAACTCCTTCATAGGAGAGGTCCATTTCAACTCTTCTTCCTTTCAAGGTCATTCCTCTCAACAAGGGCCTAGTACCTAGTATTTTAAATTAAATCAAATGAATATGGTTTCTAGGAATGGATGTGGATGTATTAAAATATCAAAAGAAGGGTCACTTCATGGTGCCCAAGATGTATTTCTCCTTGTGGAAGGTTAAACTGGTCAAACATGTCTTGGAAACAAAAAGATAACTAATGCATCTATAATGTGGAAAGCTCCATTCCTCTCCATTCCACTCATGAAGTCAATGGATAACATGGAAAGTCGGTAATGGATATAAGGTTCATATATGAAATGATGGGTCACATAGACTATCAGATGGGCTTATAAACTCTCTTTGATAGCATGATATTCACCTCCTAACATAGGTACATTCTCCAACAAATTCTTCTCTATGGAAGGAAGGGTGAATATCATCAAGGGAGTTATAATTGGAAGGGGAGACTGTAAAAGAATGAAGTATATTCACTCAAAAAATAACATTAGGTTCCATAAGGTTATGAAATGAATGATATGATTTTGTGTGGTCCAAAAACCCTGCATGCAGAAATTACACATCCAAATTGTGATATAGTGCCATGTTTTTGGAAGGGTCGAGAGATTGACACAAACTAGTGGTGGAAAAAATTATGGAAGCTCAAAGCTCCATTAAAAACTAAACTATTTCTTTGGTTTGTATTAGAAAAAAAAGTTATTAACTTGGATGTACTTCTAAAATGATAATGACATGGACCAAGTTTTTGCATCCTATGCAAGAACAATGGAGATTCTATATATCATATCCTTGTCGATTGTTACTTTTCAAAAGAGGTCTAGTTAACAATAATAAAATTGACTCGAGGATGTGGATCCTAGGGAGGGGATATAATTTAAAGTGCACTTCAAAATTTGGTTGAAGAATCCCACAATAACAATTCACAAAGCTCTTCCTTTGACAATCTACTGCCTCCAGGTTCTATGGCTATCTAGGAAATCAATGTGTTTTCAAGGGAAGAATCCCACCTGTAAGTTTTAAACCTTTGAAGTGAAACAATGCATATGATCTTAAGCAAAATAGAAAGGACCATAATGGCACACACAAAATACACAGAGATGTACTTGGAAACCTTGAAATAGGAAAACCGACAAACCTTAGAGCCACACCTCTATCTTATTCATTATATTAACTTCACTTTTCACAATACTATATATAGGTATTCTATGGCATCCAAAATTTTAATCCTTATACTGAATTAGTTGACAATCCTAATCCATTAACCAAGATTAGATTACAGTGGCTCGAAAAATGATTTGTCAAAAACCACAAAACAAGCCAAAAAGTGGACCAAAAACAGCCCAAAATTTTTGGTCGAGGGCTCCCAACCCCCCCTATGACCCCCTTGGAGCATACAAACATAAGGTGGAGATAGCCATGCAAATAATATAACACATTCCCAACATTATCCCACTTATTGTTTTCTTTACAAATAAGGGCCCCGATTTTACAAGATCAACAATTCAGGGAAGCAATGCCCATTGCTTCTCTACACCAAGAGAACTTCTTAGTACTAACAAACTTCATCAATGAGTCTACAACATTATTCGAAGTGTCAACCTTCACCAACAATGCCTTCTTGTCTTCAACCATGTCTCTCACAAAGTGGTATTGAACATCAATATGCTTCATTTTAGAATGATAAGAAGGGTTCTTTTCTAGAAAGATTGCACTCTAACTGTCACAATGTAACCTTAAAACTTGATGTACATACCCAATACCTGACACAATATTTATAACCATACAACTTACTTGCTTGCATGAGTGACTTCCATGTATTCGAATTCTATACTTGAGAGTATAACTACAACTTATCTCTTGTTCCTATGATTGATTACTCCTCCAAATAGGTTAAACACATAACCACTTGTAGATATTATATTATCCAAATCTCCAACCTAGTCTACATCAACAAAACCATGTACATCTAACACTTTGTCTAGTCCAGGTCTTCCTTGGTAGCAAATTGCATAATTTGTAGTTCCAGGAAAATACCTGAAAACCCTCTTTACAATTGTCCAATGCTCCTTCCTTGGTTTTGATGCATACCTTCTCAAAACTCCCACTGTATGGGCAATGTCCAGTCTAGTATAGACCATTGCATACATAAAAATACCAACATCACTAACATAGGGAACATGGGACATGTCCTCTTCCTCTTCATGTGTCTTGGGACACTGATCTACATAACTTTACACCTACAAGAATAGGGACCTTAACCGGTTTACATTCTTGCATATTAAACCCATGCAAAACTATCTCAACATATTTCCTCTGATTCAACCATAGTTTCCTATTTACCTGATAAATTTTAATTTCCATGCCCAAAATAAAATTTGTGGCATCGATATATTTCATATCAAATTTAGAAAACAACTAGGTATTGACATCCTCGATGGTTTCCTTGTTGTTTCCAATCAACAACATATCATCAACATACAAGGCCACATAAATAAAATGATCAACAACTAGCTTAGAATACACACAACAATCAACTTTGCTTCTTGAGAAACCAAGTCCGATATATAAGTATCAAACTTTTGACACCACATCATTGAAGATTGTTTTAATCCACATAAGGACTTTTTCATCTTGCAAACCAATTCTTTCTTTCCCTTCATTGCAAAACCTTCTGGTTGTTTCATGTAGATTCTTCTTCAATATCCCATGTAGGAATGTTGTCTTCACATCCATCTGATCTACTTCAAGATCAAAAGCAACAACATTGGACAAAATAAATCTAATAGAAGTTAATTTAACAACAATCAGAAAAAAATTCACCAAAATCAATTCCCTCTACTTGGGAATATCCCTTTTCTACTAAGCGAGATTTGTGTTTCTCCACTTTACCTTCTGCATTCAACTTCTTCTTGAACACCCATTTGCTACCAATGATTTTTCTTCCAGGTGGCAACTTAACTAGATCCCAAGACTCATTATTATCCAAGGCAACCATTTCTTCAACCATGGCCTTCTTCCAAATTTTACTATCCTTTGAATCCACTCCCTCCCTAACATTTCTAGGATCATCATCAGTAATAGATAAAGCAAAAATAGCATGAAAATCAAGTGGAGTATACCTTATGGTTGCATTATTTCCTGAAACAATCTCCTAAAAATTTGAGTATGGGGTTCTTCTTCTTTTCATTCACATTCTTCTATTGATTTAGATCCTTCATCCTTCAACTCAAACTCTATTATCTTTGCTTGTTTTTCCCTTGGTAGGAATTCTTGTTTGGGAACATATTTAATATCTCTAAAAGTCTTCTTAGTTACCTGGTTTCAAAGTTTATAACCTTTTATACCATCTTTATTGTAACATGGTCGGGTCATGCCACCGAAACACTTTCATGCTCTGATACCATATTGTAACATCCCTAGCATCCAACTGCGCTATGCCACATAAAATTTTTGAACTGTATGCAAATTAAGACATATACACACAGAAACTCTTGCGGAACTTTATATATAAAACTTAAAATAGAAAAATACATTTTGTAAATGCACAGATTCATACAGAAATAACAGTAACATATACATGCATCATACACAGGAAATACCCATAAATATAAAGACAAGTATAAACCACAAACACGGAAAACCCATAAAAATAAAGACATAAATAATAATGCAACATGTAATTTAACACACAATGAACACTTATCTTGTAAAAATGTCACCAACTGTGTGCATACCTTCCATGAACCTCCCAGCCTTAGACCACGTTGCTCGTCACTCTTAGCAGTGGGTCACCCCCGAGCTGGGACTAAACTCCACCTGAGTAAAGGGATTCCTAACCAGGCTGATGTATCTCATACAATAGGAAATACTATGTCACAGGTGCCAACTCAAACTAACAGCCTACAGTCCCTCATTCCCCACATGTCTGTCCCACCCTAGGAACTATGCCCCTTCTTTGCTCAATAGTCCCTCGACTGCCCCACTTCCCTTCCAAGGCTTCAACAATAGGTCAGACAAGAAATCTCAGAGCCCTGTAGCTGCAGTTTGGCACCTTCTGGAAATCCATTCCCAACAATTCTCTCACCTAGAGAGAAATTGCTCATGGGCCTGGAAACCCACCTCTTCAGTAACCCACGGGCATGACAACCCGCCTCTTTAGTCCAACTCCCAAGCTATCTAGGTACATATACATGTATCGTACTCGTTTGTACATTATAGGTACAATGATAGTAATAAAAAGGTACGAAGGACAGCTCCATGAGTGAGTGAATGATGATGGCCTCAATGAATGAATTAAGTCACAACTATATGTATGTATGTTCCAACTTGACACTAGTTATGTTGAGAGTTGTTTTGGTCCACTTGTCCCCATCCTTAGAACTTAGGATAAAATAATTATCCAAACTTTATACTTTAAGGAATATTAATATAATATTCCTTTTTGGATTAAGCTCCCTAGCTTATCCCCTTATCCTTAACTTTTATCCCCCCCTTTTCCCTAACTGTTGGAATTTAGTCCCCCATGCTCTTTTATCGTGGTAGGTATACATGCAACAATGTATTAAATTAATGATATGAGTATTTACACATACAAAAATAAGCTCACTGGCCTTTAGCATCTAGGCTCTCCGACCTAATTCAACACATAAGCCTCCTAGCTTATAATAACTGGCTCACCAGCCTATACAACACAACAAATATAAAAGGGCTCCCTGGCCTCAAAATCGTGCACACTTAAGTTTGCTGTGTGTGGTATCCTGGAATGTGCACACTTCATCATTTTAGCGCACAATACATGTGCGCACTATAACATGGAAGGTACCTGCAAAATTATATCAACAACTCACCAACTTATAAGCATTTTTACATTTACATTTACAATTTGGGGTTTAGCCTAAGGGTATTACAATCCCCTCCCATTATTTATGCACTGTCCTTAGTGCATTATATACCATGTACCATTCAATTTCTTTAAAAATATCCAAGCTTTAGCTATTGGAAGCTTGTTATCCATATGATGCTCTACTTTCCAGCACCAATTCTAGTATTCATACTGCAGCTGGAAGTCAATTTCTCTATTCCATAGAGTTTCTTCCGAAAATAATTTAGCTCATTGTTCCATTTGACACACCCTCCTTATGGCAGCTACCATGCCATAAACATACTTGGGTTTCCTCCTCCTTATTGCACTCATCCTTCCAGGCTCATGCATCCCTTCACTGCTACGTAGTCCTTCAACGATCCATCTTGCCAAGGCTTTCAGACACAAGGAGAGCGCTAACTCATTACCAAAACCGCACTAAGGTTCTACAATTATAGGGCTTTAATGTCTTCAACAATAGTTGTTATTTCCCATCATTCCAACTTTAATCAAGATTATCTCATTTGCATCACACACATGCAATTATCATGAGAGAACATCATAAAAAATTCCATTTTAGAAATCAAATTAATTTCATAAGGAATTCAACATTTCCCAAAATATGAAATTCTATTTCATAATTTTCACTATTGTTGCAATAATAGGATGCAGTCTTCCTTTTGGCTTTCAGCAAGCACCATGCTGAATACCATTTTTCCTGCAATGATTCTATCTTGCATACATCCAACAAATTGTCAGTATTTCATGTACATCATATTTTAATTGCAATATGTACAAAAACCTTATACAATGATCTTAGAATTGCCTACACCTAGCAATCCAATCACAATTACTAAACAATTTATTAGATATAATGACTCGTCATTCTATACATATTCTTGTTCATAATTAATAACAATAACTTCATTATTTCAATTTTCTGTACATAAAATTTTCTGTAGTCACTATTCCTGTGACTACCTGACTTCCAACTTTCCTGTTGCAATGTTTAACAGTTCCTGAAATGTTCTCAATTCCATGAGTTAGAAACATTTCAACCATTAGTATAATTATTTCCATTCAAAACATATATACATGCACTCACAAAATGCATTCAACAATCACATTTAAGCATACAATTCTATCATGTATGGGTGCAACTTTGCCACTTTCTAGACATGAGTGAAACTCTCAATGCCTATTTATTCAATGCGCCTTTTCTTTGATTTTTAGAATGCTCTTTATCTAAGTCATGTATCTCACCATTCATAAATTGGAAATCTGGCCAATGTCTTGACACATTCTCCACACACTTCCCATTGTCTTCTCAATTACTTGGATGCCATCATTTTCAACCCGAACACTACACTAAGAATACAATTCTGTGGTGTTCATTAGTGTTAGAAAAAATGTTGCAGTGCAAGTTTTATTTAAAGGTAGGAAACTCATTGGGCATTTGTGTGGTTCATAACCTTTCTATATCCATATATTTTCATATTCAACCATGTCCTCGTCTTATACATGACTAGTTTTCCTAGCATCATTCCTATAACAAGTTCTCATCTTTTATTTCTTTGGTTATTATCTCATAACCAAATTAACATGACATGATATTATGTCAGTGTGTGCATTCAAAAGCTAAAAACTTTGATAACTATAACAAGCCTCTAACCTTTACCACACCTAGTGGTAACTTATTCTTATTAATGCACTTAAGCAATACCATATTGTGTATCATAAAAATTCAATTTGGGGAAATTCTTACCTGAATTTCCCTTTGGAAATTATGCAACATAATTTTCAAAAGAGAAATACTTACCTGCATAGTTGTAATTAAACAGATTTAACGATACATGATTAGTTGATGATAGTAGAAGCTCTCATGCCTCTTTATCAATCATATAATTAACATTCCAACTTTATGTTGCTCCCTTCCATGTGCAGCAACATTATCAGCAACACTTGCAAACATGCAAGCATTCTCTTTTTATGGTTGTCCCAACAAGCCATAACATACTTGCTGCTACAGTAATTGCAACAACTTCTTTCTCCCTGTATCACTTTTCCTTGTTTATCCCAGAAGTATTCAATTCTTCTAGATTCCTAAATCTTCATGTGCTCTTCACGTTAACCACTATGCATGATTATTTCTGACCTGATCACTTTCTAGCCAAATCACTCTTGGCTGCCTTTTCTTTTCCATCCAAATACTAAACTGATATCAACCTTCAAATTTTATTTATTTCCTCGATCCATCTATCCCAACTCATACTTGGATGAATTATAAATCCAATCATGGTGTCTTCTAGACTTTGGATCTTCAACATCCATTTACTTTTCAGATTGAACTATTTCAGCTCTTTCTTGACTGAATACTTTAGTATTTGATTTTTCTTTCACTCTTCTCTTCTCCTTGCCAACTAGCCTCAAACTTGGCTTGCATAACCAATCTCTAACATACTGTAAGGATGCACATATGCCTCATTCTCTATTTGCATAGAATTAATTAAAAGTACTTAATATTGCTTTTAATTTACCATCATAATTTCAAGAGTTACTTCCACCCCCTAGAAATGTCACTCATGGCTCTATGCCACTTGAGATGGATTCTTCTCAAGCATCGTCTCTTTTTCATTCAAAACCATGCATATAACCATTTCCTTCTTCATGGTTCCTTACTAACTCTCTACATAGATTCATTTAAATTTTAAGTCTTTTTGGTTTTGACATCTCCATGCTATTGTGGAAATATATTCAATACCTTTGGAATGCATCAACAATCCTCTATTATTCTTGCTTTCCCTCCTAGAGTGTTGTCATGCATTCCCATTAGCTTGATATCTACCTTATGAATTCTTCTTCCATTATCCTAGGATTGTCATGGACTCGCAAATACATATTATGCTGATATTAATTTTCAACATTACACTATTATTTGGATCCCTCTGATCCATCTCCTACATGACCCAATTATATTTCCAGTCATGTTTTCTGAGTAACCTTGGATAGTTAACACCAACTTCCTTCTTGAGGTACTTGATTTATCCCTTCCTTATCTGATCATATTAGCACTTGGATTTTCTTTATGACTATTATTTTCTCTTGTCATGACCAACCTGATTTCAATCTGACTTGCACAATTCCCCTCCATCATGCCATAATGATGCACCTATGCCTCAACCGCCACTCCTTACTTATGTGCACCTTCATTTCTTTACCCTTGAAGTGATGCCCTTCATACCATGCCTCCATTGCACACTCTAATAACCATAAGGGAAGCATTACTCTATAATTGTATAGCTAATCCCTGGATATGATTCACTCTTTATCCATATATGCATTAAACCTCTTTCTTTAATTGATTACTATCATTCTGATAGTCAATTCCTTTTATAATAGATATGACTCCAATGTATTGCTTAATCTGTATATTGGTTTCTTTGGGAGTGAATGTACTTTCACTAACTCATTCACTACATGATCTATTCCTTTTTCTAGATTCCATTGAATACTTGACTAACATGAGTGGACTTCCTGTAGTCACTTCCCAAGTCTTTATGGTTGCACCTAGATTCATACCTTAACATTTTGTAGTCTTGGATTTTGATCATCTTATGAAAGATTTTTGTCATAACACTCTTTCCTTGAGCACCTCTACTTATATTTAACTAAATTTCAACCTTCTCACCTCTTAAAAACTAAAAAAATTTAACTCTCCAAAAATGTGTAGCCAACAAAATTTGTTAGGTTAAATAATTTAACAAATTTATGAAATTATGTACAATTTTGTTCCAATAATGCATCATAATTTATTCTTCTGATATTTTGTGAAAATTAACTGCCCAAATCAATTTTCTGGGTGGATAATTAGACTCCTCTATCCAATACCTTTCTAATGATTGCTCCCTTGCTCAATTCTGTGTCTTGAGTAGAATGTTATGGTCATTTGAAAATTGTCCATTAATTTCTTTGTTCACTCTTCTACTTGGTGCAAATTTGCGCTGTAATTATGCATTTTGTATCTACTCCATTGGAGTTTTGGTAAGAGTTCAATTGGGTTTCTTCATATACATATTTTTGATAGTCTATCCAAATTTCACCTCTTTCTGGTTTCAGGACTGCTAGTTACAGCCTGTTGAAGTTCTAGGCCAATTAGTGTTTTTGGTCTGGAACGCTACATGTAACTTCTGTGTCGTCTTAATTTTTTTTAACATACCCATAGTTTTAATTCAGATATAGTATTGTCTTCTATGGTTCAATATCTTTCCATAGACTGCGAATGTGCCTCAATCTGATTCCGGAGCACAAATTTATGGCCCTTCAAATTTAGTTGGGTCTTAAAATTTACCCTCCATTGTTTGTCCTGTAACTTCCTCATAAAAGCTTCGATTGACAAATGGTTTACACCATTAGAAATATCTCTCCGGGATCTTTCATTTGACCTTGGTAGACTTTGTTCTCGAGGTATTTGAGTAGCTAAAAACGTTCTTTAGGGCCTAAAAAACGTGCTGCAAAAAGATGACCTTCAAACAATATAAAATGTCACAGAAATTCATTGGTTTTCTGTTGTTGTAGACCATCCAAAGGACTTCACGTGCACAAATTACAACATGTACACCAATATCTAGCATGCACAACAACACCACAAGGTGTCACATGCTTCGCGCAGCTATAACCAATGTGGATCACTTCTCTGTCACACCAATAACTGATGGGCATTACTTTTGTATCGTGCACCACTATCCACCGCGCACAATTTTGGTTCATGCATTAATACATGTTTTGTGCACAATTTTTATGTTGCGTGCTAATATTCCACGTGCATTTCACCCTACATGTTGCACCATGCCAAAGTTTAGTACACCCTCACCGCGCACCAGTACTCCGCGGGCACCATTAACTAAACTGTTGCGCAACCACATATACCCACATTTCACGCGCACCAACAAAATTACTCTGCGCTCTCTCAATATTGCGCACACCATGCACGCCATTATTACGCATGCGCCCACCACGCACTCTAGTATTACGCATGCGCCACTCAATCTGCACCGCGCAATGCTAAATTTAGTGTGCACATCCACGGATCGTTATTTTTCGCGTATTACCACTCTACACCACGCAACGTCAAATTTAAGTGCATAGACCCACGCACCAATATTTTCCACGCATTACCACTTCGCACTGCACAACGCCAAAATTAAGTGTGCAGACCCGTGTGCCAATATTTTCCACGCATTACCACTTTGTACCGCACAACACCAAATTTAAGTGCGCATACCCGCACACCAATATTTTTCCACATATAACAAGCTTTTCACTGTGCATCATGTATTTTTAGTGCGCACACCTGCACACATTCATTTTTTTATGTGCATCAATTCTTCATGAATTTCGCTGCAGAAATTGGGGCTTTTGCCAAACTTTTTCCCAATTTTTACCATAGCCATTTTGCAACTATGAAATTTGTTCAATTTCACCCTGATAACACCAGTTCAACCTCTGCAACAACAAATCGTTGTTGGTTGACATTCCTGGAACAAATTTTCCCAAACTCAATTCACGAATTGAGAATTTTAATCAACTAATCTCGCTCCATCTATCATAGTTTCCCTGAAACTTCAAATTCGACTAATTCCAGGTTTGAATTTGCTAGAACAGATATTAATATTAAGAATATCTCACTACTTGGCCAAATTTCTCAATTTTCCCATGAATTTAACAACAGAAATTGGGGATTTTTCTCAATTCCAGGCAATTGCTTCTAATTTTTACCATGGATGCTCTATAACTTGAAATTTGGCCACTTCAAAATCAATTCTTTGTGAAATTTCACTTCAACTAAATTTGCACAGCCCATCTAGGCTTAGTGTTGAAAACTAGAGCTCTAATACCATATTGTAACATACCGGGCCTAGGTGGCCGAGTCATGCCACCGAAACACTTTCATGCTCTGATACCATATTGTAACATCCCCAACATCCAACTGGGCTATGCCACATAAAAAATTTGAACTGTATGCAAATTAAGACATATACACATAGAAACTCTTGCGAAACTATATATATAAAACTTAAAACAGAAAAATGCTTTTTGTAAATGAACATATTCATACGGAAATAACAGTAACATATACATGCAACATAGACAGACAATACCCATAAATATAAAGACAGGTATAAACCACACACAGGAAAAACCCATAAAAATAAACACATAAATAACAGCATGTAATTTAACACACAATGGACACTTATCTTGTAAAAATATCACCAACTGTGTGCATACCTTCCACGAACCTCCCATCCTTATACCACGTTGCTCGTCACTCTCAGCAGTGGGTCACCCCCGAGCTGGGACTAAACTCCACTCGGGTAAAGGGATTCCTAACCAGGCTGACGTATCTCATACAACAGGAAAGACTCTGTCATAGGTGCCAACTCAAACTAACAGCCTGCAATCCCTCATTCCCCACATGCCTGTTCCACCCCAAGAAGTGTGCCCCTTCTTTGTTCAATAGTCCCTCAACTGCCCCACTTCCCTTCCAGGGCTTCAACAACAGGCCAGACAAGAAGTCTTAGAGACACGTAGCTGCAATTTGGCACCTTCAAGAAATCCATTCCCAACAATTCTCTCACCTAGAGAGAAATTGTTCATGGGCCTGACAACCTGCCTCTTCAGTCTAGCTCCCAATCTATCTAGGTACAGATACAGGTATCATACCGGTTTGGGTACATTACAAGTACAGTGATAGTGACAGAAAGGTACGGAGGACAACTCCATGAGTGAGTGAATGATGATGGCCTCAATGAATGAATTAAGTCCCAACTATATGTATTCATGTTCCCAACTTGACACTTGTCATGTTGAGAGCTGCTTTGGTCCACTTGTCCCCATCCTTAGAACTTAGGATAAAATAATTATCCAAACTTTATGCTTTAAGAAATATTAATATAATATTCCTTTTTGGCTTAAGCCCCCTAGCTTAGCCCGTTATACTTAACTTTTAGCCCCCCCCTTTCCCTAACTAGTGGAGTTTAGTCCCCCATACTCTTTTATCGTGGTTGGTATACACACAACGATGTATTAAATTAATGATATGAGTATTTACATATATAAAAATAGGCTCATTGGCCTTTAGCATCTAGGCTCTCCGGCCTAATTCAACACATAAGCCTCCTAGCTTATAATAACTAGCTCACCAGCTTATACAACACAACAAATACAAAAAGGCTCCCTGGCCTCAAAATCTTGCACTTAAGTTTGTTGCGCGCGGTATCCTGGAATGTGCACGCTTCGTCATTTTAGTGCGTAGTACATGTGCACACTATACCATGGAAGGTGCCTGGAAAATTATATCAACAACTCACCAACTTATAAGCATTTTTACATTTACATTTAAAATTTGGGGTTCAGCCTAGGGGTATTACAATTATAACCAATAAAGATAGATTTTTCAACTTTATTATCCAACTTACTCCTATTTTCCTTTGGAACATGTACATAAGTGTCAGAACCCAAAAACTTTGAGATGTTTTGTGGTTTCTTACCAGTCCATGCCTCATGAAGAGTTTTGTCAACCAACATTGATGAGGGCGATAAATTTACCAAGCAACATGTAGTATCCACTGCCTCTACCCAGAGTTCCTATCTTAACCCGACACTATTGAGCATGCTCCTTTTTCCATCAACATCATATTCATTCTTTCTACAACTCCATTATGTTGAGGTGTGTATGGAGTAGTATTTTTCCTTGCTATTCCACACTTCTTACAGAATTCCACAAATTCATATGTGCAAAACTCTTCACCATTATCTTTAACACCTTTATTTTCTTCTCTATCTGATTCTCTCAAAAGAGCCTTAAAATCTTTAAATTTTTCAAAGACCTCATATTTATTTTGGAGGAAATAAATCCATGTGTTACATGAGAAACCATCTATGAATGTAACATAATACACATATTTACCTAATGATGGAATGTGCATAAGTACAAACATAACATTGTATATCAACTCTAAGATTCCCTTTTCTCTTATATCACTATATGAGAATCTTGCCCAATTCTGATTACCATATATGCAATGTTCACGTAAATTGAAATCTAGTGTGCAATCAAACATATCTTCAACCATAATTTTACCATGTAATGCTTGAAGGCCCTTCTCTCTAATATGTCCCAATATTTGATGTCATAGTGTTGTCTTTCCTCCAGAGACAATAGGTGTTCTTTCTTCTTCATTTCCATCCTCAATAACAATGGAACTATTACACCCATCAATGACAATGCTTCTCAACAAGTTGTACATAGTTCCATTCCAAACTCACCTCATCAACACTATTTCTCCTTGAACCATTTTGCAATTTTCCTTTTCAAACATAGTATGTATACTTGCATCACTCATCTTACTTACAAATATTGTGTTCCTAGCCATCTTTAGAATGTGCAAAACCCCAAGGAGTTTTATAATCCTTCCATCCTTGATAAACAACTTAACTCTTCCACATCCTATGATTTTGGTTGTCGAGTCATCTCCTGAGAAAACATCAACTCCATTATACTTTTCATATTCGCAAAACCACTACCTGTGAGGATTTATATGAAAAGAATCACATGTGTCGAGTATCCATACATCATGTTATGAATGTGTGCTTGTAGAATTCAAGTATGCATCCCCTCTTTCTTCTAAGGAGGTCTTCCCTTCTGTGGAAGGAACATCATCATATCCATTCCTTTTATCAACATTTTTGGATCTACAATCCTTCTTATAATGCCCAGCTTTACCACATTTCTAGCATTTCCTTACAAATTTTCCTCGAGATTTAGATGTACCTCTAGATTTAGATCTCCCCCTTCAAGACATATTTTTATTTCTATATTGGGGACGACCTCTTACAAATAAAGCATACGTGCTCTCACTATCCATGGTTTTCTACTTGATTTCTTCCAATAACAAGGATGTAGCCACATCATCAAACTTTAATGTGGCTGCAATACTCTCAATAGATATAACCAAACTATCCCATGAATCTAGCAAAGAACACGGTAAGCTAATGCACTTATCTTCATCATAAATTTTAATTTCGACAGACAACATTTGACTTACTATGGCGTTAAAGGCATTAATATACTATGTCATAGAGTCCATGTCATCCATTCTTAGGAGGTATAATTTCTTTTGAAGGAAAATTTTGTTTACCAGGGACTTAGACTGATACAAAGTTCCTAACTTATCCCATAAATCCTTGGATGTATCTTCTCATGACGCATTCAGTAACACTGAATTTGAAAAACACAACCGGATTGTACTCTTTTCCTTCCTATCCAACTTCATCCAATTTGCTCCCGCCATACCTGTAGGTGTAGAACTAGGATCCACATCAACCCACTGTTCTTTGTCTACAAGGTCTTTCATCTCGAGCTTCCATAGCTCAAACCTTTGACCATTAAATTTCTCAATCTCGATTCTAGAATTGTTGATCATTCTTTGTCAACACAAGAATCACCACCATAGAGCTGCCATTGAAACTAGGTTTATCACAGACCCAAGATAAACTTGCTCTATAAAAAAGGAGTCGAACCCTTGATATCGCTCCTAAAGCCAACAATATCGCTCCTAATACCAAATGTAATTTTTAAACCTTTGAAGTGAAACAATGTATATAGATTATTAATGAAAATAGAAAGAACAACAATGACACACACAATACATTGAGATTTACCTTGAAAACCCTTAACAAGGAAAACCAACAAACCTTAGAGTTGCACCTCTATCTTCTTCATTATATTAACTTCACCATTCACAATACAATATATAGGTATTTTGCAGCATTCAAAACACTAATACGTTAACCTGAATTATATTACAACCCTAATCCCTTAACTGAGATTAGATTACAATGGACTAGAATACCATTGGCTGAAAAACCACAAAACATGCCAAAAAGAAGACCAAAAACAACCCCAAATTTTTGATTGGGGGCTCCTGCCATTGAACCCTAGACATGGGGGCTTAGCCCAAACTCATCACATACAAACATAAGGTGGAGATAGACATGTAAAGAATATAACATATTCCCAACACCACCACACAACAAGTACTCTACAAAATAAAATTTGCATATCCAAGAGTCATGACACCAACAAAGGTAAAGACTC
>ML800024.1:108194-135149 GCA_009831015.1 Picea engelmannii
TTTAATTTATCGATAAATCATTAATCAAAGTATAGTACAGAGGAAGGCGTGACGATCCATAATCGCAGGGTTGAACCCACTATGATACCATATGTAAAAACCCCTCTGTTATGTCTAGGAAAGCGAAGCATAATTTGATTTTTTTGCATTAAGGAATTAAAATCAACACATTATCACAACAACGTAATAAACAACATCATAAGTAAAAGCAGTACAAGCTACTCATCAAGTAAATCACTAATGATGCGTTCAATGCGTCAATGAAGGATAGCGACACATAAACATAAATAGAGTAACAAATTAGCAAATCATAATCATCTTGAAACAATTTACAACAACATTCAATCAGATAAAAAATATAAAATGACTACCCACCCAACCTACCTTGCAAGGTTAGGACCTGCAGGACACATAAGCAATGCTCAAGCCCAAGTTCCAATTGATTTTAACCATTTAAGGTCTCAGGGCTGTCGACTGTTCTGAGGAACAAGGAGGTGTCTACATACCACTAAAAAATAAGTCCAACATCAAACTAGATCAATCCATCAATCCTAAACATCAATTAAGCATGACGCACGAGTAGTCAATTGCATAACTCATCATCTACCAACATTAAATTTAAGGTGCAAGATTAAGCAAATTCACAATTGATCATACATCGACGTTTAATTTCAAGACGCAAAAATTTCTAATAACAGATCGCACATCACATAAATTCCAAGGCGCGAGAGAATTTTAATTACTAAATCCATCAAACAATGACATAAGGTAAGGCGCAATGTAATCAACTTTATTTTATCGCGCAAGAGTAAACACATTCTATAATAAATGTGCATCCACAAAAATCATAGTGCGGGGGTAAATGTCAACTTTATTTTCATGGCGCAAAAGTGAACATCAATTCTAACTCATGGCACAAAGGAAATCTAATCACATAACTAATCGTACATTATCAATATTCAATGCACGCCAATAAGCTAATAACTGAATCATTGTACATCTATCATTATTCCAATGCACAAGCAATCTAATTATTTAATCCCAGCATATTCCATGGTGCAAGGTAATTATCCATTAAATTCTTATGGCGCCAAAGTAACTATACACATGTCCATCCACACCTTGCTATATATATCATGGCGCAAGTAATTATCAATTAAATCAAGGCGCAGACGAAATAATCAATCAATCCATCTGGTATCAACATTAATTCAATGGTGTCAAATGACCCATTACTTAGTCATTTCACGTCAACAATTTCATACCGCAAGAAGTCCAATGTCTAAATAATCATTCTTTACATCATGGTTTCGTTGCGCACAAGAAGTCTAATATCTAACAACATACATTATAGTATAATTTCAGCGCGCGCAAGGAATTTAGCTATTCATCCAACAAGTTTAATTTTGTGGCGCAAGTATCCAAACTTAATCATTAATATCCAATGCACAATCATCAAAACATCTAAAAGTGATATATCTAGCTAGCATTAATGTTTACTTAACAATGACCAAAAGAAGTAAATGCGAATATATGTTTACTTAACCTCCCATATATATTTACACGTCATTCTCCTACACTTGCATATTAATCAATTAATCAAAGATAAAATAAAATCCAAATGAAAGGTACTCAACCTTTCTCCTACAATGAATATGGTTCTAATAAAAAAACTACTCCATCTCTGAATAGTGGAAAATAACAATTAAAAGAGGCACTCAGACCCTTTTCATTTTTAAATTATAGACTCTTAATCAAATTATAATTAATTGAAATCAACTAGCCCTTTACATTTGGCTTCGGAAGCCACATCTTATTCAGAGCTGGGCATCTCCTTTCTGGAAGGGACTTGTGTCCTCCTCACAGGTTATCTTACACTGGCTCCGCTGGATTCCGGGATCGGGTCAAGATATTATTTTGGGCAGAGATAAACTCCTAGGCATTGATGAGTTCTCGATACTGACCTTACAGCTCAGATCTCTTCCGAGGTCAAGAAACATTTCTACACTTGCTCAGCTAAAGAAAGAGAACAACACTTTTCCTCTTCCTGACATTTGGTGGCACAGCAGCGATTTGAACATAGATGGTCCTGCAGCTTTGGAGCTGGACACCTTCACGGTTGCCTTAAAGAGCTCGGGCCTTTCCCTCACGATTGCACAGGATACCCTCAGCTGGCGAGGGGGCGATGGATCGGGGACTGTTGGTGCCAAGAATGTATATGCTGCGCTCGTTTTGGACAGGATAATCGAGGCTCAACCTTTATGGCTCTGTCATATCTGGTCTTGGCAGCTCCCCTTAAAAATCAAGTTATTTTTTTGGCTTGGTTCTATTGATAAGCTCCTCACCTGGGAGAACCTACTTAAAAGAGGAAGACAAGGGCCCGGATTTTGTGTCCTATGTAGAAGTGGATCAGATAACATTCATCATCTATTTGTACATTGTACCTTCTCTCAATTCATCTGGAAGCATTTCCTGCATCTCCTCTCCCTTCCTTTCTGCTGGACTGGTGACACATTTAATACATGTTTTCACTCCTAGTTTTCTCTCCAAGCAGCGCCCCCTACCCTGGCAGTTTTAATCTGCTGGCACATTTGGCTAGAGCGTAATAAGGCGCTCTTTGAGGATGCTTCCCCTTCTCCTTGGGCGGTCTGCCACAGAACTCAAGCCTCCTTCTTTTGGAAGCAGCCTTCAGACTTGATGCCTCTTCACAAAGGGGTGGACCTTATCTTACCAGCAGACCATTCTATAGCTTTTTTTTATGGAGCGGCGCAGTCGTCCGACATGTGTTGTGGTGCTGGTGGCACCTTCAAATCTCACCCGGAGAGAATTACAAAATGGTCACTTTGTTGTGGGAGGGGTACGAATACAAAGGCCGAGCTTCTTGGATTATGGACAACACTATTGCTGGCTTCCATGTGGTCCCTTGATCACCTACAGGTCATTGGCGACTCTAAGGTTATCATCGATTGGATTAATGGTGCGTGCTCTCTACATTCCTCTCACGTAGAGGGCTGGAAACATAAAACCCTCCTGCTGGCTCGCTCTTTCACAGATATCCACTTCCGACATCTACACAAAACCTTCAATTCTGAAGCAGATACACTCTCTAAGAGAGCTCTCCGGCAAGTGGTGGGCAGATTGGCTATCTATCATTGTGATAGAGGAATAGAGAGTACCACTTCCTTCTACAATCTATTTGAAGCTTAATTCATGATTGTTGCATCGGACGTACTCCATGTGCATCGTTTTTTCTCTTCCGATCCCTTCAGATGCTTGGCATTGATGTCTGTTATTAGACTTTTGTTTGTGGCATCTTTCCTCACAAGCGTTTGATTGCTCTCGGTGTAGCAGCTTGCATATTGATTTACACAGCTCCTTTCATCGGTGTGGCACTGGTGATAGTTTGTATTTTGGTTTGTGGCATCTTTCCTCACAAGCGATTGTATGCTCCCGGTGTAGCAGCCTGCATTTTGATTTACACAGCTCCTTTCATCAGTGTGGTACTGGTGACAGTTTGTGCCTATTGACTGTGGTATTTCTTCCTCTCGGGTCAGACTTTTCTTCTGGAGGCGCCGGGTCTGTCACTATACTTCCGAGGCTATATGAAGGCGGATGATGCCTTTGGCTGAGACTTATTGTTTCATGTCTTGGAGCACTGACTCGCATGGTCTCGTCATATGTTATTTACACTTACATGTTTGGTTGTATGTTTTTCGGCCTATGACAGTCCTTCCTCTGACTAGCAGTTTCTTTGCATGGTTATTCACTTGGACAGTAATGTATTGTCTTTTGTATATCAGCCTTGTCTGGATACAAAGCAACTGTAAAAGATTTTATACCTTTATAAAATTGAGTAATTTCTTTTGGGAAAAAAACTAGCCCAAAAATAGACCTCACAATCAATGAGAAGGGTTTCCACACAGGTTTCAAAGGTTTCCCCCTAGCCAAAATAAGGCAACACGCCGAGATATAAAAACCTAAGGAAACACGCAGGGATATTAATAACTCAAAGCCATGAAGGGAAACACAGAGTTGGTAAATTCCCCGACAACGTAGAGATAACGAGGAAGGTTCTAGGCAAAATAGTGGGCAAAAACGCAGAGATAAGGATGATGCAAACTCATGTTGGTTTCCCCCGCAAGCTAGCACGTTTTACTCCAGAAATCGCGGATATTAGGGGGTGAAACATTTGCTAGTTTTCCCCCACAAGCTGGCCGCGGTTTTACTCCAGAAATCGCAGAGACAGGAGGTGAAACATTTGCTAGCTTTCCCCCAGAAGCTGGGCACGATTTTACTCCAGAAATCGCAGAGGTTAGGGGGTGAAACGGTTCTAGTTTTCCCCCACAAGTCGAGCGCGATTTTACTCCAGAAATCGTAGAGACGAGGTGAAACATTTGCTAGCTTTCCCCCACAAGCTGGGCACGGTTTTACTCCAGAAATCGCAGAGATTGGAGGGTGAAACGTTTGCTAGTTTTCCCCCACAATCTGGGTGCAAATTTGCTTAAAGAAATAACGCAAGGGTTTAAATAAAACTTGTTGAGCAAGAAATTAAAATGCAGAGTTTAACTCCCGAACCAAAATCGCAGAGGCTGGATAAAAATTCTCCATTCGACGAAGGAAGAGCGTAGTCCAGTAGACAAAACGCAGAGGCCAAAGAGTAAAAAAATAGCAGGTTGGTAGTTTGTACAAAGAAATTCATTATTGTGGGATAATCTTGTTCTTGTCACAAGTAAAAACTATAGCCTCCTATGCATCATTAATAAATTTATCATGTAAAGTAGTGTTATCGAATCTGTCGGCGATTATTTAGGTCATGCAATCGACGCACCATGGCGACGTCCACAATCGGAGAACAATCATCCAAAATCATATCACAAAATGTTTTTACAACAATATAGAGTTCTAAGCAAAATTATTGATATCCAATTTTTAATTTAACTATTACAATTACAAGCTTCATAAAAAAAATACCGTAACCGGAGGCGAAACATTTTGAAACCAAAGATGTCCTTCTGCAGTGACACTCCTTCCATTCTACTGTTTGTTAACTGTTAAGACTTCACCGGTACCTCCCAACCAACGCTAGGGGTACTCTTGTTCCCCCTTAGCTCCTCGAGCCGTAAAGGGGCCACTTACAACACAACCAGAAAACTTTAGCTCCCAGCTCGCCTCGCAAGGTTGAGCGCTCTCTCTCTCTCTCTCTCTGGGTATCCCAACTAAATTCTGACAACATAACTTTACGCATACCAGTCATGCTCCATTCCTCTTCTCAACCATTACTTTTATAGATTTTTTCTTAGTGACCCTTGTCATTTGCATGTTCAATTCATTTTATTAAAAATTAATTAAGAATTACTCCCACCGTACACTTGTCATCCATTCCCTTAGTCGCACCAATAAATTCACTTATTTAATTTAATTAAATATCAATTTCCCTCACCCATCCTAAAAGCGCTCCTAAAATTACTCCTAGATGTCCCTTTATTTCCTCTATTTCCTTTTTAATGAGTGACGTCTTTCTAAAACTTAGTTGTGTTTAATTTAGGAAAGTTCTTTAGTTAGACTAGACTAGATTCTTTTCTATGCTTCCTCATTCCTTTTTACATTAATTTCCTTTCTTATCTTAGTTCCAATTTAGCATTTCTTGCATTTAATCAAGTAATTAATTTTTTAAATAAAATATTTATCCTTTTTAATTCTTAACTTGTTTTTTATTCATCCCCTTTTATTTAATTTATTAATTTGCTTTAGTCTTGTTACCTAATTTAGACTTAGGCTTAAATTTTTTTAAACTAGGCTTTGATTTTTTAAGGGGATTTTATAATTAATAAAATTACCCATTTATTAATTATTTTTAAGTCTGACAATAGTCAAAACAAATTATTGTTTTCTAGGCACCTAGGTTCATTTACTCCCCTTATTAAAAATTGTGACATGTCCTTCAAGACGCACTCCGTGCTCAAAGGGTGCCACTTGCCTTTATTCAAGTTTTATTTATGCGACGTGCCTTTCAAGATGCACTACATGCTCCAAGGGTGCCACTCGCCTTTGACTGGTTTTGTTAGTTGTCCAACCCTTGGATTCAATACTCCATCAAGCGACCTTGTGAAAAATTAAGGGCCTCTAAGGAATAATGACCCTGCCTTATTACACACCCTTAGAACCTTCGTGAGAGACTGTCTCAGTCTTCCGTCACGACATCATGGATCTCTCGAACTAGGTAATCATTAACCTACAATTCGAGCCACAACGAGAATGCTAGTAGTATGTGGAAGGGTTGTTGTCACACCTCTCCCTCAATATTTGGTTGCTATGCATGGCCCCTTTACTCCTTATGTGAGTCTGATTAGCAAGCAATCGTTAGCCTGCATCCATCATCGAAACATTGTCAACGATCCATAAACAACATCATAATATACCTAATCATATGTCACACATGGCATAAATAGAAATACCCAAACCATATACAGTCCAGTCCCTGACTCAATCCAGAGTCCAAGGAGGTCCCTTGATTCCATCGACATCCTCAATTTGTCAAGAGTCCTGCACACTCAGGAGAAACCTGTCAATAGCATCTGTCTATACATGGATATCAAATAACATAACATCATAGTCCAACAACATCATCATCTGAATCAATAAGCGAAACAAACAACCATATACTAAACCGGATCACTTGCACGCAAGTGTCCTCAAAGAATAAGTCAAATCATGTGTGCGCAAGAGCGAGATGTTATAAAAAAAAATAAAAAAATTGAGAGAATGTAGGAATATATATGTTTTAATAAATCTTTTAAAGTCTCATATATCTCTCTTTTAAGCAGGCATGGTACATATGTATGTAAAATTATAACATTGGATGGTAGATATTGAAGTAGTATGTAACTAAATTGTTAAACCCAACCTTATGTAATGAATAATTTATAATTCCTCTAAAGTACAAGTATTATTTCAATAAATTGATAAACCCAATCTTATGTAATCAATAATTTATAATTTATAACTCCTCTAAAGTCCAAGTAAAATGGGCTTTGAAGACAAGAAAATCTTTTTGAATTTCCCAAAGTTATTTTAGTTAGGACAGGGACTTATCAAAATCTCTTATATTCAATCTTCTCACAATCAATGAAGTCAACAAGTCAAATAATCGAGAGATGTGTACTGATCTTTTCACAATATATCTCGAAATGGAAGATTTTTGTCCAATCTTGAGTACTTCCTATCTCAAATCTCAACTGAAAATTCAGCAAGTCTAAAAAGAAGCAGAAATGCAGGAAATTAGACCAAATTCAAAGAGTTTGCAAAATAATTGGTCCTTCATTTCCATCCACCCACAGAGAAAATTGAATTTGGTCGGGAGGTAAAGACAAAGCTTTTTTTGATAGAGTGTCTGCCTCGCTGTTATCCTCCCTGTATATATGAGAGAAAGAAAGATTCTTTATGTGTCTTGAAGCCTCTTGAGTTCTTTCTTTCTAGCATTCCAGGGCTGCCACATGGAAATCAGCATGCCCATTTAGCCAGTCGATAATGACTTTGGAATCACCAAGTAATAACAACACTTCAAGATCCAGTCTTTGAGCCAGGATGAGAGATGCCCACACTCCCAATAGTTTCGCCTTCGTTTTAGAGCCTTGACCGCAATTTAGAGTCCAACGGATACAAGTGTGAGCGTTTATGAGAATTTTTCGTCCCGCCCCGCAAAGAGAGACCCCTTGTTGTGCAACACCGTCGAACCAGGCTACTGCTCTGTCAGTCGGTATGGTTATCTTGTGTCTGTGATTGGGCAGGTCTTTAGGTTGGGATCCAGAGGAGGCCACCTCAACTAAAATTTTCTTAACAGCACTTTGGATCGATGGGGATCTCTCTTCAAAGAGAGCATCATTTTTGGCAATCCAGACGTGACAACAAAGAAGGACTGGCAGCAATGGGTAATTTTTGTTGGTGGCTAGCCAATGGTGGAAGCATTGAGTCACATTGGTACCCGTCCAGGGCTCAGCAAAATTTAAAGCAATGGAGAGTTGTTGTCAAACCAAGCAGATAAAGTTACAATGCAAAAATAAATGATTAACTGACTCGCATTTCATTTTGCAAAGAATGCATCGATTTGGGACCTCCCATCCACGAGACTGAAGATTATCCCATACCAGGAGCTTATTTTCTGTCAGGAGCCAAAAGAAGAGTTTAATTTTTATGGGGCAGTCCCCCTTCCATAACTTCTAGCGCCAACTTTCATCGTTATGTCTCCAAAATTTTGTGGCCAATGCATGGTAAGCATTCTTAACTATGAGAATGTCGGAGCTATCCCCACCCATCCATAAAAGAGTGTTTGGCCTCTCCAGAAGGTTTATTCCAACTTCTGTTAATTGCTATGTGAAAGCGCTCCATTCAGCTTCCAATTCCGGTTCAAGCTGTAAAAAGGAACCATTTAACCAATTTTCGCCTAACTATCCACAGTTGGGTTGGTGGCTGAGTTGATACAGGAAGTGAATACCTTTGTTGTGTAATCGCTCTAAAAGAGGAGGAGAGAGATGTGACTTAACACCCAAGCCCAAGATGGAGTCCCTTCCAACTTCGATCCAAGATCCATTACCAGGTTTCCAAGCAATCCATTGAAGAATGATTGGAAGCGATTTAAGGAGATGTTTCCAGGTTTGTGAGCCTCTTGGTGGAGTAGTCGAGGCCGATCTGATCCAGATATGAACCAAGAGGTGTGGTAAATACTTATCTTTTACAACCTTTCTCCAAAGGCCTGGTGCCATTAAAATTCTCCAGAGAGTATTAGCCGAGATCGCCCTGTAGAAGAAAAGCAAGTTTCTAATTCCCCAGCCACCCATCGATTTTGGTTTCGAAATTACCTCCCACCTGCAAAGATGGTATCCTCTGTTTTGTTTGCTTCCTATCCAGAGGAAGGTGAAAATTAATTGGCGGAGAGTCTTTAGAACAGAAAAAGGAATGTGAGCTAGCGCCATCCAATACAAGGGGAGGCTTTCCAAGTCAGCCTTTACTAAAACGAATCTGCCCCCCATCGATAGCAATCTATTTCACTAGTGGTGGATTCTACTATCAAATCTTTCAATAAGCCAGTTCCAGTCCTGTTTTGCATAGCTGGAGGGTTTGATAAAGAAACCAAGGTAATTGAATCCCTCGTCGAGATCTCATGAGTCAATACCATACAATTTTTTTAGTTCTGACAGTAAAACCTCCTGCGCTCCCGAGGCCAGGAACGTAGACTTATGTAAATTGATCTCTAAACTTGAAATAGAGCAGAAAGTGTGAAGGAGAGAGTGGATTACTGACCATTCAGATAAATTTGCACTGGTCACGATGATCACGTCGTCGACGAAAAGTAAATGCAGGATATTTAGCAGCCTTGAAACTTTAATCCCTTTCAGGTGTCCTTCCACTTGGCTTTTGTTGAGTAATATGTTGAGGCACTCCAAGACCAAGATGAAAAGAAGGGGCAATAGGGGACATCCCTGTTGGAGCCCTCTCTCACAGTTGAAGACTTTTGTAGCTTCCCTGTTGATCAGAACAGCAAGGGTGACCAAGGAAATACAACCCATGATCCAGTTTGTCGTGATTACCCCAAAGCCACATTGTAAAAGGATTAAGTGTAGAAAATTTTAGTTGATACAGTGAAAAGCCTTTTTGAGGTCCAGCTTTAGGAGGATGGCTTGGAGTTGTTTTGTCTTTATACTATGAATGCATTCCTGCGCAGTGCCAATGGCATCGAGAATTTGTCTCCCTTTTAGGAAGCCAAGTTGTTCGTCAGAGAGACCACGGGAGAGGATATGACGAATCCTTCTGGCAATAATCTTAGAAATGATTTTATAGCACAGATTGCAAAGCGAGATAGGACAGAAATCTGCAAACTGTCGGGGAAGGTTAGATTTTGGAATCAGGACAATGAAGGTATTGTTTAGCTGGTTTTTTACTACCCCTCTGGATCTCGTATCCTCCACGATGTCCAACAGATCCTGACCCATAAGATCAAAGTAATGGAGGTATAATTCCACAGACCAACAATCATGTCCCCGGCTTTTTTCTTTTTTGAATCCTCTGATAACCTCTAAAATTTCCTCCAGAGAGCAGGGAGTTTCTAAAGCTTTTGCCTCCTCGTCAGATACCATCTTTGGGAATAGACTGCCTGTTTGAATCTGATCGTTGATGTTGGACGTATATTTTTCCTGGTAAAAATATTTAAAGTGTGTGAAGGCCGCTTTTTTGATGGCATCTGTAGATTGGTGGAGTCTACCGCCCTCATCGTCGATTTCCCACCAAAAAAAAATTGAACGATGACAATTGGCCACCCTGTGAAAGAAACGAGTGTTTTTATCCCCACCTGCCAGCCAAAGCATTCTACTCTTCAAACGCCATCTGTCCTCATCCTCACGAAGGAAAATGTTGCGGGCTTCTTCTAAACAATACACTCGATGATCTAAATCCACTCTACAAGCATCCATAGCCTTTAATCGGAGTAGATCCTCCAATTCCTGTTCAATTCTACACAAATCTTCCTGTTCCATTTTCTTTTTATCTTTTAACCAAAGAATGGAAACAACTTTTAATTTGGAGAGTTTTCTAATTAGATTGCCTTGGGCGTCTCCAAGAAAAGTGAGGGTGGTGTCAGCCCACACCGATCTGACCAACATATCGAAAGAAACCTCCTTCAGCCACTGTTGGTTAAATTTAAAAGGAAGTTTAGCTCTGAAACCTCGTTCACCTATCTGTAGACAGATTGGTGCGTGATCGGATAGATAGGGGGGATTTACCCACGCACGGAATCTACAAGTAGGCAATAGCAAGTTATCAGCCACCAAAAACCAGTCTAGTCTCTTAGCGATGCCTGTAGCTCTCGCTCTCCCATTCCTCCAAGTGGGGAGTAGCTCCGCCGGCTTCAAATCCACCAAGGAATTTTTGGAAAAAAGATGCTTGTAAAAATCTGAGAGTGGGTCAGTCCTAGCCCTTTCTCCCCAAATTTCCCTTGAGCTAGTAGTCAAGTTTAGGTTGCCTGCCAGGATGAGACTCTTAACCGCCAGGAGTCCAAGTTTATCCAGTCATTCCCAGAAAGTTCTTCGGTCAACACAAGGGCCATAAACGTTGAGCAGGGTCAAGTTAGTTCTCAGTTCAAAGCAGGTACCCGTAAGTAAGACCCCTCCAAGACTAAGAACAGGACAAAGATAAAAAAGGGTAGGATCCCACGAGGCAGGAAGGCCTCCCGAATTACCTATAGGGATCGCTGCGCAGGTCATCTAGTTCGGTCGGAGGTGGTACATAAAGTCTCTAGCAGCAGATGCATCTACTAGAGTTTCTTGAAGAAAAATAATAGACGGATGGGTTTTCTCGATGAGTCTTCTCATGGAGGCAAGTTTCACGAGTCCTGCAACCCCTCTGATGTTGAGTGAGAGAAGGATCATGACTTACCCCGGGCAAGGGCTTTTAATCCTCTAAGCACCCCAGGTGTTGTATCAGTAGATGGTGATCCCGAAGTCGAAGGTCCAATGACAGCGTTTTTTCACACACTACGGGTTTTTAATGGTGAAAGCTCAAGCCCTAAACCCCTTGACCAAGTAGGATCTGGTTCAGATGGTTGTTTCGCTCTTGAGGAAGAAGGGAGATCAAACTGGTGTGTGGAGGGTTGTATAAGAGTCTTTCCATGGTAGGCAGAGATGGGTCGTGAGCCAAAAGGAAGTTTAGTTGCTGGGATAACAGTCGAAAGCATGGTTTCTAGTTCGAGTTCAAAAAAAGTCTTCTCTGAATATCCAGGAAGATCAGTGGAGTCTTGTGTTTCATCTAGGACTGTAGTAGCTTGGTTGTCCAAGACCCGAGAAATCGAAGGTTCGGGAATAGTCAATGGCAAGGGCGCTTGTGAAGGGGAGGATAAGCTGCTGGGAGCTATGGGAAGTGGAGCATTCGATTTTCGAGCAGATAGGTGGGGAGAAGGATGAAGGGGAGGATCAATCTTGGAAGGAGAAGATTCAGAGAGTCAAGGTAACAAGATTTTGTCAGCCTTCTCATTAATGAAGAGTTTGTCCCAAGCAGAAAGAGTATTGAAGACCGAAGGGCATAGAAGCTTAATATTACCCACTAGCGAGTCATCAAGTGGATTGAAACTAGAATCCCTTCACAGATGTGGAGCCTCCTCATCCAATTGATCTGGGTGAGTGATATAACTATCGAAGCAAGTTTCCTCCACTGGGTCTGACTCCGTCACAGGGGAAGGAAACTTTGAACAGTCTCTTCTCAGATGACCAGTTCTACGACAGATGGAACACCGAAATGGGATACCCAAGTAGTCAAGGCGTTGTGCAAAGAGAAAACCTCTCCATTCTATCTCCAAAATCTCAGGTAGACCAACCTGGATGTCTATTTCCACATAAATCTTGGCCATTCTTCTATTTGGAGCTGCGAGAGAATTTGTATCCACCTTTAGAAAACGTCCTAAAGAGGCTCCAATGAGTTCGAGCACTTGTTGGTTCCAAAGCTGAAGAGGAAGACCTGGGAGGAGGACCCAAAGATGTCTGTGGCTGAAGAATTCCGTGGATGGGTTAAAGTCGAACCTCCAATGCTTGAGCATAAGACTCCCACCCTCAAATGCCCAGAACTTCTCCAAGATAAGAACAAAGTCCTCAGGTTTCTTGAAGATGAAACTGTACCAACCCTGTTGTAGAGAATGTATCTTGGGAAGATAGCCTAGAACAGGTTTCCAAAGAGTTGAAATCCAGTCCACAAAGTTTTGCTTACATTTTTCTTTGTATGCAAGCCTCCCAACTAAGGCACACAGGGCCAGGTTGCATGCTTCCGATAATCCGACATCCATTCCAAGAATAAGTCTAGGATGTCTTTGCTTTGGTTTCCAAACCTTATGTTGTCTCTTGTATGAGCAGTTATTATGAGGGATAGAGGGACCACCAGGTTGTCTACTTCCATGCTGGTCAATCACATCTTTCTTCCTATCATGTTGACCAGGTTGTGGACGGACTCCCTCCAAGACAGTCTGAGCAGTTGTCCCGCCAATATCAGTGTTTAAAAACTGACAATTCAGATGTGTAATGGGATGAGTGTAGGTAGGACCGGAGAACGGGTTTTGGGAAGCGACAGGTGGTCTAGCGCTGTGGGAATGGTTGTTGCAAAGTTCATCAATCGATGCTAGGAGATCCGAATGGTCCCATGGGTCCCCGTTTCCCCCGTCAATGGTATCCGAGCCCACAGACTCCATAAAAGAGGCTTCTAAAGACTGCTAAAAGAAACTTGAAGGTAAGACATATACGACTTTCGAGTCAGCGTGTTATAAAAACAAGCTCAGCTAACGGACTAGTAACAGTTTAGTACAGAGGATCTAAGATGGTTCAAGAGAAGAATGAGCACATGAAGTAACATGCCAGAAACCAAAAGACTGGTATTCAATCTTCTTGAAAGAAGCAAAGAGCAATAGCAAGATAAAAGTTTAAAAACTAAATTTGTCTAAGACAACGTGGATACAATAAAATCAAGAAATATTGCAATGCATTTCAACAAGATAAAATCATAGGGATATTCATTGGAAATATCTAATGTAAAGATGTGAACTTTGGAGATTTTTTTCTAGTCCACCTTAGAGGATAGCATGGTCTATGTATCACTAGAAAATGAAAAATCCAAGTCCCAACTTCCATTGATTATATTTATCAAGTTACCAATAACATCCCACACTTGAGAAATATGAATCTTTCATTGATTATATTTATCAAGCTACCAATAACATCCCACACTTGAGAAATATGAATATTTATGATGTTGCTTATGCTCATGTTTCCTTGGAGAACAAAGTATGGCTCACCTCGAGGGGAAGAAATGTGATTCTACCTTCATGCATGGGTTAGGGGCTATGCAATGGAAACAAGGGATACATTTATTTTTTCATAATTTAGGATTATCTATATGAAAATGCTTATGTTTATATTTTCTCTTTCAAAACAACGTTGATTTAAATTTCCAAAAGGTTTTTTATTTACAAGGTTGATTTAAATTTTCAAAAGGTTTTTTATTTACAAGGTTGATTTAAATTTTATTTACTGTAAAACTAGCAACATAAATTTCATCAAATATATGTTATTTTCATTTTTTTAAATGTTGAAAAACTTAATATGAAACAAGAGTATAAGAACATATTATATATAATGATGAGTATGTGTAAACATTAGGAGAATGGGGTGGTATGAAGAGGTTGAGAAGGTAGGGCTGCAGAATAATGGAGGAGAGGAAGATTTAGTGGACTATTCAACAGATTCGTTAGAAGGATTGGGACCAAACTTCATATTTCAAACTTTTGGAGTCTCTTCTTTGAGTGATAGTTCGAGTAAGTCTCTTCCTTCAAACCTTAGATTGTGTTTATAAAAAAAAAATTGGTACAGGTTTTGATAGAAACCTTAACTTCATCCTAAGATCTAATGAATCGAGGAGCTTTGAAGCCCCCTCAAGGACCAAGGGGAAGGATATTTATAGTCTCCTCGATCAAGATCCATGTCACTTTCAAAGACATGGGGGGGTATTCCTCCAATGTGAAAGGGAAAAAAGTTTCCTTGGACTATAGTGGAGAACCTCTGGATGTGATGGGATCCCATCACATTGTTTAAAGATTCAAAAGCCCCACACACTATGTTATTGGACATAGTATTATCATGAGGAAAAGTTATGATCCACACCCTCGAAACCCACTAGTGATACAAAACACATAGATCATACAACCGACACTTGATGAATAGGTGCCAAAGGTCTTGGTGAAAACATTGGTGGTGACCACCTACAAAACACACAAGGCTCGTGTTGATATCTAGTGGGGAAGTGAAGGTAGTAAATGATTGAAAAATAGAAAATCGTAGGTTATCAAGTTGAGTGAAGAAAGGCTATGGTTTATTGTGGGGGAGGGAATCATGTTGGAGGATTTTGTTCAATACCAGAGATTAACTTTTGTTGGGAAGTTCCATGGTCATTTTATTTCTAGGAGCTCTCTGAGGAACTAGGTGGAAGCGAACTGGTTAATGGTGTGGTTGGTTATCTCCTTCCCTTCCACATCCTTTTCAAGGGATGGATAACCTTCATATTTTATCAAGAAAAGGATGTGGATCTAATAAAATCAAGGCATCAGTTCTAGAATAATACTCATCTAGCCTTAAAACATAGGAACTTGGTTTTAATCAAAACAAGGAAGTCATGACCTCTTAAGCTCTTTGGGTCAAACTTTTGGGACTACCACTCAAGTTGTGTAAGTATATATGCCATTTAGAAGGAAGCTCGAGAATCCTAATTATAGACCAAAACAAAAGTGTAGCATTATTGGTTTAGAGCTCTTCAATCAAGAAATGAGGTGGATTTACAAGCTCTAAGTCTAGGTAAGTCCTTCTCTATCTACAATATGCATGGCCCTTATGTTAATTAAAGAGAGTTTTAGGAAAATTGGTTTGGGTAGGATAGTATAAGGGGGGGGGATTTCATTATTGGTGGATCCCTCTATTTTACATGAAGAGAGGTGAGGTATGGGGAAAGAATGGAAGGCCAGACTCATTATCCAATTTCTTCATTCATAACTTTGAAGAAACTAATTTTTTTGATGTGGAGCTAGTTAAGATGACCCTACTTGGAGGACTAATCATTTTGGATATGAGGCCATATCCAAGAGGATTGATATATTTTTTGTTCTCAATGGAGTTTTGTTAGAGGTAGAAAAGATTAGATCTTGGGTAGGCTCAAGGTGAATATGATATCATTCTCCTCTCTTTCTATAAATGGAGAGTTATGACCAAAACCCATTGGCCCTTTTAAATTTAATCATAGTTAGTTGGAGGATGAGGAATATAAGGAGATGGTGCATAGGCCAGAGTGTGAGCATGTCAATAGTGATAATGATGGGACAACCATGTTTCTAATTTATGAATCTTTAAAGAAGATCAAGAGGTTAACCAAGCATTGATTTTAGGAGAAAAAAATAGTAGTCATATGGATTTGTAGGTAGTGGAATCTCGTGGAAAACAAATATATAAAAGAACACCAGTGGCATATTCAATGAGGATGATCAACAAACTTTAAAGGAGTTGGAGACCCCAAGAAGAGTACTACTAAATTGGGAAAGCTCTCAATGGAGTGTTAAAAGAAAGGCCACATGGGTTGCTAAATGAGATGATAATACCATATATTTACATAACTTTTCAACCACGAGGAAGAGCATGAACATAATTTTGTAGGTTCAAAATGTTGAGGGAGTCAAAGTACAAACAAATCATTTCCAATCTTTTTATAAGTAACCAGAAGGGGCCAATATAATAAAAATTGTTAGGATTTCCTCCTTTTCATCAAGTTTTGTGGAGGATAATTAAAATAACCATTTTTATGGGATTCACTTCAAAGGAGGCGATGAAAGGGGTAGTATATTTTTTCAATGAGAAAAAGGTCCAAGCCTAGACGATTGGCCTAATGAATTCTATATGGGATTTTATGATTTTATGGAGGATGACTTGTTGGTTGTGGTAAAGGAGTCCAAGAGATCACAAAAGAGATCACAAAAAAATCTCAAATATTTCAACTTAACTTATTTATTTCAATCCCTAAAAAGGATGATCCATATTCCTTTGAGGACTTCATGTCGATTTCCCTTTGCAATGCTATATACAAAATCATAATTAAGGTGATAACATGAAGGATAAATCCAATCCTATCAAAGGCAATATCTCCTTAATAGTTTGGTATTTTTAATGGTAGATAGATCCACGATGCAAGGTGGTGGCTTAGGAATCCCTCCACAGGATCAAAACAAAAAAGGTTCCATCTTTCATCATGAAGTTCGATCTATCCAAAGCATATGCTCAAGTCTCATGGTTGTATATCAAATTAATATTAATTCATGCAGGTTTCAACCTTCCTTTGGTAAATTGGATAGAGGGGTGTCTAACCTCAATTTATTTCTTGGTCCTCATAAATGATCCATAAATGAGGGACTTATATCCCACTTGCTTCACCAACATGGATCCTTTATGGAAATTAAACAATGTTCCTCTACAATTTCTCTGTTCACGAAAAAATTTGCAATGACTATATTTATGAGATGGGTTTTTGAGCTTGATCTACTGATTGTGTTGACAAAGCCAATGCTCATCAATATCTTCAAGTGAACTCTATTGCAATAGATAAACCTAAAAAAAACTATAAATTCCAAATAACATACTCTGCAATTACATATAGGCTGAGTCCATGCCTCTCCAATTGTTGTTTGTTAACTAGCTTCGATATTTGGTTCGGAATTCCAATGAACAAAATCGATAGTTATATTAATATAAACTTTGGTTATTTAAATGAGTTACAAAACACTAAAATTTTATTTTCCACTTATGTTCATTCCTTCAATTGACACTAGTGTTGTAGTTACGTTTTTCCTAACTCAATTGGTTTGAGAAAATCCAACACTTAAATCGATCGTATATACAACCACCACTCTTAATAAAATACGTGATTGTAGGTAACATTATTTATTCTATAAAATTTACATAATTGATTTGTAAACTACCAAGGATATTCCACAGGACAGTTCGTCACAACAAATCTAATAAAATATTGAAATATTTACTGTGAAGGTCAATTTCCTTTAGATCTATGATTCTTTAATTATTGGTTCTCTGCTTAAAATGTATTAAATAACTGAAATGTTAAAAATAGAGAACACAAATAAATACTCACACACCATCCACAGATAAACATAAGATATAATCTGGGAAACCCAATACGAGAGAAAACCCAACGAGAAAGTGAGGTTGCTCTACTCTCTTTTCTTCAAACACAAGTACAAAGAAAGAGGCACTCTCTAGTTGACTTTGATACTGTGGCATGCATGGCTGGTACATAATCTCTCCTCCTATGTTACACTCTCAAAATGCCACTCCTAGGTACTCTACTCAACTATGAAACAAATAAAATGCTAAAGAATGGAACTCCTTCTCCTCCTAGTATCCTGATATGTAACATCTCTCGATAGCCATTCAGGGGTAGGGTTTTGACTTCCTCAACCCTAAATTGTGATAAAGTTTTGGACATTCTAGAATATTCTTGAAATTCCATACATGGATAACCCCATATGCGTGAGTAATGGGGGCTGATGTGACATCCACTCATACCATGGTGGTCAACATGGTAAATCAACTTGCAGGAGGCATGACTTTTTCATACGAGCTCCGATTGATGCGATTTTTGCACCATTGGAAAATCCTCGATGTGTAGAATAACGATAAAGGGTCTTAGTTCAAGCTAAGGAAATTTTGACCCCAAAAAATGTCATTTGATGCCTCAAAATGGCTCTGAAAGGTTTCAAACCCCAATTTTCCAAACTGGGACCTTGCATTAAAATGACCCTACAAGTTGATTCCTTCAATTTTTTCCACTTTGAAAACATTTAGATAGTTGAGAAACAATATAATGATCCAATTTGGATCATACCTCTCCATTTAGGGAGGTTTTTGTTCCCCAAAAGATTTACTGAATGAGGTGAGGAAATTTTTCCTCTACCTTCTCCCCAAAGTAACACTTTGCTTTTCCTGGAAGTTTTTCTTTCAACCCAATCTACCCAAGGTCATGTTGCCCTTGTCTTGTAATTCTGGACCACTTCTGCAAAACTGTGTCCTCTACCAACTATGCCTGAGCATATGGTGTTAAGTCCTCTATGGAAAGTAAGACCTACTCCTCCACTTGATCCAACATAGAAGTCTCATAGAGTTTGAGATTCTCCACATTCACTAACGAGTAAATGTGCATGCATGAGGGTAGAATGATTCTGTAAGCATTATCTCCCACCTTCTCCAATATCTTGAAAGGTCCATATTGCAGAGCCTTGATCTTCTTACCAGGACCCTGTAGTCTTTCCTTATTCAGTTATAACCAAACTATGTCTCCCACTTTGAATGATGTCTTAGTTCTATGTTGATCATGTCTGGCCTTGTATTTTTCCCGTGACTTCTTCAACATCTCCTATACTTGCAAATGGATTTGCCTAATCTTCACAACAAAATTTTCTATTCTCAATGCATCTCTTGTGAGGTCCTCCCTCACTCCACCTTGTTATCCATATACAACATCCAATGGTGAAGGTGGAAAATTTCCAAAGCAAGTTTCAAAAGGCGACTTACCAATAGAAGTGTGGACTGCTCTATTATAAGAGTGTTGTACGTAGATTATATTTTCATCCCATGTCTTCAAATGCTTATGATTGCAAACCCTCAAAAGATGCACCAAAGTCTCGTTGACTACTTCTGTATTTCCTTCTATCTGTGGATAGAATGATACAGATCTCTTCAGCTTAGTATCCATCTTCTCTCACATTGTAGTCTAAAATGTATTGACAAATTTGGTATCCCTGTATGAAATGATGCTCATTGGTATCCCAAAGTGCACCCAAACCCGTTCAAAGAACATGTTTGTCGCTTCTTGTCCTTTGATGGTTTTTTTACAAGGCATGGGAATGCACATATTGATGAACCTCTTAGTCATGTCCCTTCCGGTTTGTTGGTAACCCTCCCACAAAATCCATGGAAATGATTTCCCAAGGTCGAGTGGGTACACATACGGAGGGTATATACCTCGCTTATGGTTACAAGGCTTGCTAGTACAACAAAGTATACATCCTTTAATATATAATGGTACATCTTCTTGCATTTTGGGCTAGTACACATACCTCTATAAGTTGGAAACTATCTTCCCAACACCAAAATGTCCTCCAACCTTAAAGGTGTGAGCCCCTCTGATAAGTTTCATTCATTCACCTTTAGGGACACCGAGCTTGTCGAGCTTGTAGAGTACCCATTTTGGAAATGATAATCAGTCTTGTCGTCAACTTCTTCTATATGAATTTGTCCATGTAGTTGCATAAACACCTCCTTGAAGTCCTCATCTTTTGTGTATGCCTCTCTGTATGCATCATGGTTAAAAGGATCCATGTGCATTAGAGTTTCCAAAGTTGTAATTTTGGATGTGTGTGGCCTTGAAAGCATGTTTTCCAACATGTTTGTGCTTCGCTTCTTATACTTGATGACCAGATGAAATTGCTGTAAAAATCCCATCCACTTGTAATGTTTGTTTTTTGTAGCTTACTTTGGGCCTGCAAATACTATAACAACTGATGATCTGTGTGGATGATGGTCTCCTTGCCCATTAGATAATGCTTTCACTTCTTGACAGCTTGAACTAGGGATATAGTTCCTTGTCATAGGTAAGGTAGTTAAGAATTTTCCCATGAAATATTTCAGAATGATAACATACAAGCCTTCCTCCTTGCATCAAAATTGCTCCCATGGCAAACCCACTTGCATCTATTTCCACTTTGAAAGGATTTTGCAAGTTTGGTGATGTGAGAACTTGTGCTTAACTGATCTTTCTTTTCAGCTCATTGAAAGTCTTATGTTGATTCTTCCCCCATTGAAAACTCTTACCAGTCATTGTTATGGTGTGGGGTGGTGTAACTACCACTGAAAATGAAGCTATGAGATTCTACAAGTATTGTGCTGCCACAAAAAAACTTCTAACTTCAGTGGTATTTGTAGGAATTGGCCATTTGATGATGGCCTCCATCTTTTTGGGGTCTATCTCAATCTCCCCTCCACCAATCACATACCCCAAATGCACCAAAGACTGCTAAGAAAAAACACATTTCTTTAGGTTAGCCAACAATTGGTGCTTCTTCAAAGTCTCTAACACCAGCATAAGATGTGAGATGTGCTCCTCACAGGTAGCACTATAAACCAATATATCATCCAAATAGACTATAAAAAATGAATCTAGATATGGGTTTAATCCATCATTCATTAGTGTCATAAATGTAGTTGGTGCATTACATAAACCAAATGGCATGACCAACCATTCATACAAACCTTTCCTTGTCTTAAGGGAAGTCTTCCAGGTGTCTTCTTCTTTGACGCATACCTAGTGGTATCCTGATTTGAGATCCAACTTGGTTAAATATTTTGTGTGTTGCAATTGATCTAACAGATCATTGATCCTGGGTAGAGGGTACCGATTTTTTAGTGTAATCTTGTTCAATGCTCTGTAGTCGATACACATTCGCCAAGTCCCATCCTCTTTGGTGAAATTATGATAGGTGACCCACAAGGTGAGGTGCTTGGTTGAATCACACCCTGCTCCAACAGTTGTTGCAACTGCTTCTTCACATCATTTTCTTCTAGAATGGACTGATTATAAAACCCAATAGTTGATAATGACGAGTCTGGCAATAATTGTATTTCATGCTCCACTTCTCTCTTGGATGGTATCCTTTTGGGCTCTTGGAACACTCCTTTGTATGCCTGTAGAAACTCCTCCAACTATTGTTTCTGCTCTTTAGTACACCCCTTTAGGGATGCCTTTACTCTTATCTACTCATCCTCAATTTTTTTTTCTCTTAAGAAAATAAAACATATTTCTTATTGGAACTAATCAACTTCTTGGCTTGGTTGGCACTTACCAGTGAGATATTTGACTTGCCTTTATATGCATTGATGATGTAGGACTTCCCATCTGATATAGAGAGTCATTATATTATTTTTCATCTATCTCGGTACTTTATGGCTGGAAAAATTGGAGGAATCAACTTGTAGGGCCATTTTGGCGGCTAGTCCAAATTTGGAATTTTGGGTCCAAAAAATAGTCTGAAATATTTCAGAGCCATTATGATGCATCAAACGACACTTTTTTTGGTCCAAACCTTAAAATGCATAAAGATTTGATATTCTACACACATATACCTTTCTAACGGTACAAGAATCACCTTAATCAGAGTCCATATGTGAAAGTTATGCCTCCTGCAAGTTGACCTATTGTATTGATCACCATGGTGCAAGTGGATGCCATGTCAGTCTCCATTACTTAGACATGTAGGGATAACCACATAGTTTATTTTCTAAGAACATGCTATAAGGCCCAAAACCTTATCACAATTGAGGGTTGAGGAAGTCAAAACCCTACCCCTAGATGGCTATCAGGCTATGTTAAATATCGGGCCATTAGGAGGAGAAGGGGTTCCATTCTATGTTCTTGTATTTTGTTCCATAACAGAGAAGAACAACAAGGAGTGGGGAAATTAGAGAGCATAACAGAGGGGGTTGATGTTTTGTATCATGCTAACATGCCATAGGTCTCAGGTAACTCCATAGAGAGTTCCTTCTCCTTTGTACTTGGATTATTTCTATACCAGAGAAAAGAGAACATAGCAACCTCACATTCCAACTAGGTTTTCTCCCGTAAGGGTTTCCTAGAGAAAATATTTGTGTTATTTTGTGAATGGTGTGATTGTATTTTATTGTTCTTTATTTTTTTCATTTTATGTGTTCCATGCATAAGCATAAAATCAATAACTAAAGATTATATAATCTAAAGGAATTTGATCTTCATAGTGTAGATTTTAGTTTTATTTATCAGATTTGTTGTGATGAACTGTTCTAGTGGAGTATCCATGACAATTTACATATCACCATCCTTGATTAGTTGGTACTGGTTGGCTCTTTGTATGAATATTTCATACCTCATATACATGTTGGGGTTTCCAAACATGACTCATAAAATCAACACTTACATCAAATTTAATCTTAAACTATTTTGTTACCTAGATCTCTGCATCTTTGTTTACTCATCCTAGTGGATATGGGTGGGGATGATCACAAACCACCAATTCAAGCTTGCTGACCAAATTTGTTGCTATGAGGTTAGCTTATGAAGCATAGTCGAACATGGCGTCTATCTTGGTCTTCTTGACCTAGATCTTGATGTGGAAGAGTTTGGTCATCTCCTCCTCTTCCTAGTGATGAAGGTTACTTAGATTCACCTCCTTTTGCATTGATGTGCAGATAATATTCTCATCCACATCGGATTTGATTTCAACTTCGTTGCTTGAACCGTGGCTAGAAGGTTATTTTTCTTTGCATCCTTCTTGCAATTCTTCAAGTTCAACTATGGATGTGGTTTCCAACACTTTTCCCCAATGTGCCCCTCAATATTGCAATGGTTACAATGGTTGCTAGGATCCTTACACTGGTGTGCCATGGTTTTCGTCTTCTTATCTTCTTCGCCTTTCCACTTCTTCTTCCCCTCCTTGGAAGCTTCCTAATGCTCTTTTTGCTTGGAACTGCTTGGCCGCCCTTTCTTGTGGCCTATGTTTTCCAGATACAATTGTGCTTGTACACATGCCTTGTCCATTGTCCTTGGCTTGAAAAGCATCAATTTCTTTCATAGATGGCTATGTAGACCCCCCCAAATACTTGAGGAGTACATCTAGGTTCTTGGGAGAGATCCTTAACATGATGACCATCTTTATGAACTTGGTGGTGTACTCATGTACACTCTACCCTTGCTTCTTCCTGAAGTAGTGCCACTGGATCCATTGGTCATGTACATACCCAATAAGGTAGAATTGGAATTCGATGTGGGTTTTTAAGTCCTCCAACCTAGTTACTAGTGGATCGCCCTCTAGCCTAAGTGTTTCTGTATGGATTTCCCACCAGGTTAAACCGTGTCCCTTTAACTTCAATATGGAAAATGATATATTTTTTTGTTCAGTTATATGGTGAATGCTGAAATAAACATCTAATTGTTGAAAAAAAATATTCAATTTTAATGCATCAATCTCACCTTGGTATGGTTTTATGTCCACTTTTGCTTCCATATTGAATAAAGATTGTGAAGGGTTTATGGTACTAGAACTCGATTGCTCTTTCTTAGGTTATTTCCACAACTCCTTTTTTGGGTCTTCATTATCCCCCGATTTCCTGTCTGATCTAATCTCTGAGTTTGAGCCTCCAACTTCTCTGAATGGTTCGAGATTTCTTTCTAGAGCCACCATGAGGAGGGACATATTGAAAGATATGTCAATAAATTTCTCTTTGAACCTCACAAATATCTCATTTGTTGGATCTCAAGGGTTGTTATGAATAAACTCATCAGCCATGGCCAGGGTTTTGTGACTTTCTTCTTAAATTGATTATTGGATCCTTGCAACTTTCCACAAATACCCCAAGAAAACCTAATCTGATAGCAATATGATATGTAAATTGTCGTGTATATTCCACTGGACAGTTTGTCATAACAGATCTAATCAAATACTGAAATATTTACTGTGAAGGTTAATTTCTTTTAGATATCAGATTCTTTAATTTTTTTTTTGCTTAAAATGTATGAAATAACTGAAATGTGAAAAATAGAAAACATAAATAAATACTCACACACCATCCACAAACATACGCACGATATAACTTGGGAAACCCAATATGGAAGAAAACCCAACTAGAAGGTGTTGTTGTCTTTTCTTCAAATTCAAGTACAAAGAAAGATGCACTCTCTCTGGAGTTGCTTTTGACACTATGGTATGCATGGCTGCTACATAAACTCTCCTCCTCTGTTATGCTCTCAAAATACCACTCCTAGGTGCTCTGCTCAACTATGAAATAAATACAATGCTAAAAAATGGAACCCCTTCTCCTCTTGGCAGCTCGGTATTTAACATCACCTGATAGCCATCTAGAGGTAGGATTTTGACTTCCTCATCCCTCAATTGTGATAAGGTTTTGGACCTTATATAATCTTCTTGAAAGTACATACGTGGCCAGCCCCATATCCATGAGTAATGGGGGCTGATGTGGCATCGACTCTTACCACGGCGGTCAACACGGAAGGTCAACTTGTGGTAAGCATAACTTTTGCATACAAGTTTCGATTGACGCGATGTTTGCACCGTTGAAAAGGTCTCGATGTGTAGAATAAAATTGAGGGTTTGTGCAAAAGTTTAGAAAGTTTTGACCCCAAAAAATGTCGTTTGACACCTCAAAATGGATCTAGAAGGTTTGAAACCCCAATTTTCCAAATTGGGACCTGCCATTAAAATGACCCCTACAATTTGATTCCTCCAATTTTTTCCACTGTGAAAGCATCGAGATAGATGCCAAATAATATAATGATCCAATACAAATCAATAACACTCAAATAGAAAATAGATACAATCAATTTAGTATTGGGAAAAGGTTTCAATGCCCGTAGATGACAGTCACAATATTTATTCCATCCTTCTTCTCCCTTGTTATGTGCCACTTTGATGGCTATTCCTCAAAACCCAAACAATCCCAAACTCAAGAAGGCTCATCCAACACCCAACTTCTAGAGGTCACACCTTTACAAACTCAAAAAACAACGTTCTATGGAAATTAGTTTGGCAAATAAATGTATTGAACTATGGGCTAGCAACTAAATGTTATTAATCAAAGGATTGGCACTTTGATTACACAAATAATGCAGTGTGTGGAATGAAGAACACACCTAATAAGAAATTGACTTGGAGAAGAGGGCATATGGTATGTGGGGAAGATTTGCATGCTATAACAAAGAGAAATTCATCCAACAACCAAAACAAACCAAATTAGAAACCCCCTAAACTATTGCAACGAATCTGGAATGAAATCCATCGATCTTTAATATTGGTTGGGCATCCAATAATAGAGGTTTTCTAGTTGTTGGGATGATTCTCTTGCCCATGGAGACATTAACTATGAAGAAAATCCTCAAAAATATAGTTGGTGAAGAATTCTCAATCCACTAAACAACAAAACCAATAATTTAACTACAAAGCAACTTCATTTAAACTCGTAGACATAAAAATAACATAGAAAATAGAGGGATTTATCACACAAAAACTCAATATTTACCCTATAAACCCAAATCGGAAAACCAACATTCAATGGTTGCTTAATGTATTTCGATAACCTTTGGTATGATGCATCGTATGGATATCTCTATGCATCCTCCTCTCCTTGGCCAAATACGCTTTGATAGTGAAAGTATAGGAACAAACAGGGAGAGCCAGAGTAATGGGAAGTCGTAAGGGCATGACCTTTAATTTCCCATTCCCTAGTCTTTTCTCTCATGTTATTATTTTTCCTTTTCATTTTTTTCTCTCTTTTGTCTTGTTTACTTTTACATTTACATTGGATTTCATAGTTTATCAAACCTTCATTAATCGTCGAATTAGATTGCAAGTATAGAATCTTACAACCATTTGCTTATTCAAATCCATTTCACATAAATAAATGGTTCGACAACGCCATTCTTTAAGCCATCTCGAGGGATTCAATGGGGCTATCCCTTATCCCCACTCTTGTTTTTTATTCATCTAAAGCGAGGGGAGGTTCAAAAGGTATAAAATTGGGCCAAAAATACATCTTAACCCATTTGCTTTTCATATATGATGTTTTATTGTTTGGAAATGGAACTATTGGGGATGCTTTCAAACACAAGAGATACTCGGGCTTTATATGAAGGCTACATGAATGCAAATCAATCCACAAAATTCTTCATTGGTATTGCATAAGATACCTGAAGGTTAGAGTAGATTTCTTCAAAACATTATGCAATTCATAGATTTATCTTTCTAGAAGAGGTTAAAGTATCTTGGGTTCTATTTGAAAGCCGATGGATATGGCTTCGTGATTGGATCTAGTTATAGTAAAAAAATGAAAAAATCGGTGCAATAAATGGCTTTCTCTAGTAGGGAGATTCACACTCATCAAATCAAAGTTGGAAGCAACCCCAATCTATTGGCATTATGTTGCACACATTCTAGTCATCTTTAAGAAGATAAGGAAGAATGTCTTTATTTTTTTATGGTGAGGAAGGAAAGAGTATGATATAATGGCATGGGTTAATTGGCAAAGACTCTCCAAGCCCAAAGGACACCCAAATGTATGATAAGGCCTTAGTAGCAAAGATCCCCTGAAGGCTTTTCAAGAGAAAAGGGTCATGACATCAATTATGAGATCAAAATATATAGAGCCTTTAACATTCCAGGAGGATCCTTCGTACACATTTTTAAAGTGCACAATAGCAAGGTTGATACACTCTCTAAGGTAGGGTATCGTTGGAGATTGGGTTGATTAATATCCAAGGGGAAAATGAAGGAATAATAACAAA
>ML800025.1:0-22854 GCA_009831015.1 Picea engelmannii
TAATTTAAAAATTCATATACTTTGACGTTCAATCACATGAAAGATATGTAGCAATGCTAAATTAAAAAAAAAAAAAGTTATTTTTGTTAAAACATTCATCTTAAAAAATTTTGAAATTAAAATTTCTTAACATAGATTTATATTAAAAGAGACACAAAATTTAAAAATACTAACTTTGCAAGTCTAAAATCTGAGCTATGTAGATCGAGAATTGGATGTGTTAAACGAGTATGTGACAGAAAAAATCAGGGCTCAAACAATCACGAGCAAAATTGTCGCAACCATACCAAATTTGTTGAAATTTGTCTTAAGGTCATGTATTTATAGATTGATTCTCGTCGATATAACGACGAAAATAAATTATTTGACCCTGGAAAAATTCAATACCCATTGCACTGCACGTGTGGTTTTCATGTGTGGCAAAATTGTCGATATAGTGACGAAAATTCATGGATATATAGACCTTTTTCTGAATCTATAGCTATATTGACGAATTTCGAGGCCAAACCAAAAAAATAAATAAAAGAAAGATAAAATTTTAATGTATTTTTTCGATGAATTATAGAAAAGTGAAAATATTTCGTCGCATTTTGGGCCCATATGTCCTAGTATGTGAGACTTATCAAATAATGAAGGTGATCATTCTTTCTTCATCTGATACATACACAAAAATTCACAAAGAGTGCTTAATAAAAAAAAATACAAGGAAAATGAATAAAATGAAATATATAGTGGTGAGTATTCTCGTCTGTCACTCAGGTGACCTAGGTTTGATCCCCGACAATAGTGCCAAAAATGTGGGTCATTCTTAGATGCATAAATCAGACATTAAATTTATCAATCTAGATGCTCGTAAGCTTGTGATGACGCTGACAAAATATATGCAGGAGTAGGAAACTAACTCTAATAAAACTCAATAAGAAAGTAAATCCTAACTCTATGAATCCTAAGTTGTCATAGTTCAACTAGCTTAAAATCAGGATGCAATGTGGAGTATTCCACAATGATTATAGCTCCTTGCAACAATACTCTATCAACATATGAAATTAAAGGATTTAAAAAGAGGGTTTTAAACAAACTTGCATTGAAAATTTTGAAAGCAAGGAAACCTAGAATATATTAACAATACTTAGTTGTTGTAGGAAATAAAACATTAAGCTCCCTTACAAGAGGTACCTTAGTAATGTTCCACAAAACCTATCAACAATCAAGGTTATAACCTAGCATATAAATCTATTGAAATATTTACAACAAAAGCAAACATATATACATGCCAATATTCACAACTATATACACTGAAATAAAATGCTTCACTGATCTATTTGGAGCGAGCTTAATTCTCCTAATAACAAAGTAACAGACTATTCCATAACATCATACAATAAATTAAATCATTTTACATCTAAAACTAGAGAATGGAAATTTATATGAAAATAAACTTTATTCTATTCGATCATAAGTTGGAGACAATTCTCGAAGAGTCCTCTCCCTTTGAATGGGGGAGTCACTCCTATTTATACAAAAAATAAGATAACTAACAATGAATTCATATCCAAAAATCTCTCCTAGATCCACAAATATCTCACGTGGTTACAACCATGTGTTAACACCTAGCAAGCAATATCTCCACAAATCCTCTCACAAATCTCTCTTCCATGATTCTTCTCTATCCAAGATACTTGAGTGAATCTCCAAATCTTCATCAAATCTTGAAAGGGTTTGAAGAGGAAATTCGAATTTGAGGCTTGGTGGTGAAACAAGACTTTGTTGGAGTCTTCAAATACACCTATAAACATCATCTAACTCATCCAACTTTGATATATAAGTGAAACCAAGTTATTTTTCTAGTATTTAATCATAAATTCACTCAAAGTACTAAAATAAATGATTTGGAAAATAATAATTCTAAACCCATATGTAATCATGAAATTAGTCCTAATGTAAGGTTACGAGAAAGCAGGATATGGTTAAAAGTGAATGGAAAGGTGTGTAGAAAGGTGGTATTTTGGTGACCCAACAATGACTTCAGATTTAGAGATGTAGATCCTATGATATACATGAAGTTGATAGGGTCCTTGATGTATTTGGTCAAACCATGATGGATATTATTTTTGTTGTGAAAACCTTGAGTCAGTTCATGGTAGAGTTGTGGTGGGTGCATTGGATCATAGTGAAACATGTGCTCAGGTACTTCAGAGGTACAATAGATTATGTATTGAGGTATCTTGGAGGAGATGGAGTGGATTTGAAAGGATATACAAAATCTTATTGGGAAGGCAATGTAGTATATAGAAAGATCACCTCAGGGTGTTGCTTCAGCATGGTATCAACATTGATTAATTGGTTCAATAGGAACCATACTTCTGTAGCACTCAATTCAGCATAGGAAGATTATATGGTAGTGAGTATGGCTAGAAGTGAATCCATTTCACTTCACAAGTTGCTTACAGGTTTATTTGATCAAGAGTTTGAGCCTATGGTGATATATTGTTATAATCTTAGTTGTATCAAACTCTTGTAGAATCTAATATTCGATGAAAATTCCAAACATATAGAGATTAGATACCACTGCATTCAAGAGTACATGGGCAATTTTCAGCAGCAGGTTATTTCTAGGGAAGGTTATGAGGTCTTAGGGATAACAACAACAATGTTAATATTTGAATATAGATTGGATGGAGCATCCAATTTCCTCTCTTGGGAATTTAGAGTGACTTCAGGTTTTAAGGAGTATGAAATTTGGGAGTTATTGGACAATGTTGTTACTCCACTAACAGATCTATCAGCTTTGGAAGCTCACAATAAGAAGGATATCAAAGCACAGAGGGTCACCTTGGATTCAGTGAATGATCGTCTAATTCCTTACTTATCCGAGAAGAAGATGACCAAAGATATGTTTGCTTCCTTGGTAGGGTTATTCCAGAGAAAAAAAATGAATAGGAAGATGGTATTAAGGAATAAAATTGGATCAGTGCAGATGTATAGATATGATAATGTTACCAACTATCTCATGAGGATCACATAGGTTCATGATTAGCTTGCACCCATAGGGAATAAAACGAAGAGAACATATCTTGTTAATGTGACATTAAATGGTCCTTCCAAGACATGGGAACCATTTGTCAAGGGAATTTGTGCTCAGGAACATCTCCCTGATTGGAAGAGAATTTGGGATGATTTCATCGAGGAAGAGACTTGGGAAGAGTCTAAGAGAAGCAAGAAAGGAGGTAGTTCTGACAACATGTCCCTTGTTAGTAAGACAAAAAAGGGAAAATGAAAGAGTTTTAGAAAGAAAGGTAACAGTGATGGAGGATCATCACGGCCAGGGAAGAAGAAGGAATTGAGTAAAATCAAGTGTTTATCATGTCATAAGAATGGACATTATCCATATTAGTGTCTGGAGAAGAAGAATAAGGGTAATGAAAATATGCATACATCATTATTAGCAGAGATGCAACTTTATGTAATGCACCCAACTCCCTTAAGTATCATTTTAAGGGATGGGGCATTAAAATTCTCACTTTTTCAGACTATCTTAAAACCCCTACCTAAGTGTACCATCATCTTCTTTTCACCAAGATAATTCAAATGAACTTAACCATGATCAAATCCAAGCTCCTGATAAAAAATTATTGCCTCCTAAATTTTCTCGGGCTTTCATAGTAAAAATTCATCTCACTGCCACATGGCATCCACCTGACACCTCGTCACTCAAGCCACCCAACATAGTAGCTATCACCTATATGATCGTTCCATAAGCTTGATCCCTTTGGCCCATTTTCATCATCATCGGGATTTATTATCTTGTGGTTCACTCTCACTATCCCATTCTTTCGATGACGATACATCAAGGTGCACCACCGCCAGATCCTAAGGATAACTATGCTTGATCTCGATGATTCCGATTACAATGAAAATTTCATTTGGTGTGAGATTTAACTACCATCTCCCAATGGTTTACATGGTGTGTGAATGTGGCCTGCGAAATCTATAGTGGAGGTTCCACATCTTCCCTCCACTGATCAATGTTCATCATTAACCTTGAATCCCATCGTCATTGATGAGCACTTCTTCATTGTCATAATTTATTGGTTGAATTTTCCTTTACCAAACTCCACACTTTCGATGATGATGCATCTAGATCCAATGGTCCAAATAACTTCTTTAAATCTACAACGAGATCAATGGTTATCATCATCTTCCCTCCCCAGACTCTCGTCAACCAACCAACAATTGACACCTGTCATCCTAAGGATAATTTGACTACCTTGATGGAATTCCACATCCATAATGATTTCATCATCCTCATTCCTCATGTGAAAAAGTCTCTCAAAATATCGATGGTTGATATTCCTCTCGCCCATCGAGAGATCAATGATTATCGTCACATCATTGATTTCTTGTGTCATCGACATTTGAGCCTCCTCTTGGTTCAACCGCCTTTTACCTCTGACAACAATCCATCAGAGATTCATGACTCAAGTTTATCCCTTGTATTCTAATCATATCCATAGATGTCATCCTTTCTCCAACTATCAATGTCGTCGAACTTTACACCACTCGGGCACTTGGTCGTTCACAATGACATGCCTTCACCAATAAAGGGTTGAGATCCCTTATTCGGCCATATCGACAGTTACGATCTCTCCTTGGGTTAACATGGGATTTTATAGAGATACAACAATCCACTTTGGGGACTTATCCATATCTTGAGTTTTATATAGGACTTCAGTCCTAATTATCAAGAGTTTGAAACCACTCTAAATCCATTGCAAGGTATTGAAACTTCAAGGGAACTCTTGCATGATTTACGGGTCTTCCATACAAATACATAAAATACTCAAGTATGCAACAGTCCATACTAAATCATTTTCACGCTTATCATTGTAGGAATAAACATCATACTTATCCCAACTATCATTCATTAAAACCAAGGATTTTAAACAACTGAGTTTCTCTTAAGTTCATACATTTACACATGCATACATATATTTCATTACTAAGCAGATGAACACTTATCTAGTAGGGAAATTTCCAAACTGACTGACCGAGAGAGAACACCTTTTATCCCAACCTTAGGCCTTGCTACAAAGTATCCTACAACACACACCCCCGTGCCAATCCATGATACCACCAAGGAAACTGATTTAGCAGGGTTCCAAGTTTGTGATGATCCAGAAAGGTTACTCTTCTTCCTCCTCTGACACAACATAAGTTTCCACCTCCCACTGAGTTTAGGGTCTCCAAAGGTTTATCAAGTGGTTTCTCAACTCAATTTCCTCTACACAAGGGAGTCCCTTCTTCCCTCAATAGTCCCTCAATGATTCCCCCTTACTAGTGTTTATTTCCATACATTAAAAAACAGGTTGTGGACCATTATTTCTCCAGTTAGGGAATCTGGGTCTTCTCTGTTCAGGGTGATCATCAAAAACTCAACAAAGATACCTATTTTCTTCTATAAAGATCCTCTTTTTCCTTAATTAGTGTGTCCAAACCTTTGCGCCCCATTCTCTCTTGATCATATCTGAGTATTTTTTGTTTTGTATGTTTTGTTCCATTGTTGCATGTTTTCCCGTGTCTCCTTTGTTCTTTGTTACTCATCTCTCTTATTCCTTTCCTCCTTCGGTATTCTTCTCTATCCCCCTCTATATTTCTGAGACTCTCTACAGACGTAACTTGTAGTCTACATTTACAGTCTAAAGGGGAAGTTTCTTGGTCTCCACCCTGCCAGTTTCTTAATTGACCTTTTCTCTATAAAAAGGTAAACTACCAACAATCATTAACAGCCTCAACTACATCCATGACTTCTTTTAATGGTCATGTGGTTTTTTTCCAGGTGATTCTGGTATGCTGGTAAGTGTATTTTTTAAGTTTGGAAGTATATATTAGCTTGTTGTGCAAGATTCCTTTTTTCTTCACTAATATAGCTCATCTCCACTTCACTCAACTGTTCCATCAGTGCCTCGGTCTCATCAATTTCCTCTTGTGTATCATGGTCGATATTGTTAAGGTTTCTCTCTATCTCAGTCAGTAGTTTGGTGTTTCTATTAATTCAAAATAGAATTACATACCTCATATATTTAATATATGAAGTTTGTGCATAATTACAGTATTGGGCGAAACCAAGGTGTTACATTCCCCTCCCCCTTAAATAAACATCATCCTCAGTGTTTAAAACATCACTTATATGCAATTATACATTTTCATGGAATCTTCTAGCTCCCATGTAGCTTCATCTGCTCCAAAGTGCTTCCATTGCACCTTGACCTGCATGATGGCTCGGTTCTAGAGCATTATTTCTTTCCTGTTCGGGATGCATTGAGGTTCTGGCTGGAATTATCCATCCAATTCCTACAGTCCAATCAATAACATGAATAGAATCATGTACATATTTGTTTAAAAAATACACGTGGAATACATTATGTTCTCTAATAGTAGGTGGTAAAGCAAGTCTGTATGCTACTAGTCCTATTATTTCTAGTATTTCAAAAGGTCCATAATATCAGGGAGACAACTTAGCACACATCCCCATTCTCGGGGATATTCTCTTGGGTTTCACCTGGGGATACACATGGTCTGCCACTTTGAATTATATGGGGGTTCTCTTTCTATGAGAATAGCTCTTTTTTCTATCCTTGGAAATTTCCAGGTTCTGCTTTATCTTAAGTATGGCCTCTTCCATTTCTTTCACCAATTCAAGTCTAATTGTGATTTTTTCCACTAGGTTCTCCCAAGTAATTGTAACTCTACACTTCCTACCATACAAAATATTGAATCAAATCATCTTCAATGATTCTTGATAACCATTATTGTATGTGAATTCTACCAAAGGTATATATTCTTCCCACTACTTGGGGTGATGCATAACATGCATTCGTAACATATCTTCTAACAATTTGTTCACCCTTTTGGTCTGACCATCTGTTTAAGGATGGTAGGCCGTGCTAAATGCCAATTTCATTTCTAAACCAACAAACAATCCTTTCCATAAATTTGAGGTGAACTTAGCATCTTTGTCTGAGATGATGGTTTTAGGAAAACCATGCAATATGAATATTTATTTCATAAAAAAATTGGCAACATTAATGGATTTAAAAGTAGATTTTATGGGAATGAAATGAGATGCCTTGATAAAATTATCTACTATGACCATGATTGCATCATGTTTTTTTATATTTTCTGGTAAAAATGTGATAAAATCCATGGAAATCACTTCTCATTTCCATTTTGGTATTTGTATAGGATGTAAGGGTCCAACAAGGTGTCGATTCTTGAATTTTACCTATTATCACTCCAAACAGTTCACAAAGCAGTTATCAATGTCTCACTTCATTCCAGGCCAATAATACAATTTTCTAATGGTTGACACCATTTTCTGGTAACCAAGGTGACCTACACATGGACTTTTATAAAATTCATGCATAATCAAGAACCTAAAATCAACTAAATTAGGCACACACAACTTTTTATTGTACAACAACATATTATCATGACTTAGTTGATATCCTTCATACCTCTTTTCCCTAGGTTATTGTTGCAACCTTTCCTTCACTTGATTCAAGAAATTATCTTCCAGAAAGAGGTTCTTAATCCTCTGTTGAATTTCAAACTCTCCTATAGTTGTTGTTGATAAGTGTCTTATATGAATGCTTCGGATGAGTGTGTTAGCTACCTTGTTCTATTTTCATTTTATGTTTTTTATTTTGAAGTCAAACTCACTAATTAACACCATCAACCTGGCTTGTATAGCATTCAACCTCGGCTAGTAAAATAAATACTTTAGACCACAATGGTCAGTCATGAGGATAAATATCCTCTCGAGCAAGTAATGTCTCCCCATATTCAGTGCATGTACAATTGTTGCAAGTTCTAGGTCATGGGTAACATACTTTTGCTCATGTTTATTCATCTTACATGATTCACAACAAACCACTTGTCCTTCTTTCATGATAAATACAATGAGTCCTTATTTGCAAGCATCTATGCAAACCAAGAAGTCCTTTTATGGGTCTTCAATCTTTAAAATAGGGGCATTAGTCAATAGTTGTTTCATTTGTTGGAAGTTATATTCACACTCTGGTGACCACACAAACTTCTTCCCTTTTAATTGTAGTTAAGTAATAGGATTACCAATCTTGGAGAATCCCTTGATGAACCTCCTATAATATCCAGCTAATTCCATGAAGGATCTCACTTCTGACACATTTATATGGGTAGGCCAATCAATGATTTCCTTGATCTTTGCAGGGCCAACTACCACTCCTTCCGTCAAGATTATGTGGCCTAGATACTAGATTTCCTTCTTAAAGAAATCACACTTGCTAAACTTGGTGTACAATCGATTTTCTCTTAACACCTGTAACACCATCATGAGGTGTCCTTCATACTCCTATCGATTCTTAGAATACATCAAAAGTTCATCCACAAATAATAACACAACTTGTCTAAATACTGGTTGAGCACATTGTTCCTCAAACACATGAATGTAGCTAGTGCATTTGTAAGCCCAAATGGAACCATGACAAACTCATAGTGTCCATACCTCATCCTAAGGTCTATCTTGTGTATTTCCTCATCTTTAATCATGACTTGGTGATATATTGACCTCAAATATATTTTTGATAAAATTGTAGCCCCTCTGAGTTGATCAAAGAGATCATCTATTCTAGGAAAAGGGTCTTTGTTCTTGATGGTCATGTTGTTTAGTTGTCTATAATCAATGCATAGAATCAAGGTACCATATTTCTTCTTTACAAAGAGGTCTAGTGCTCCCCATGGAGACACATTCAACCTAATGTATCCCTTGTCCAACATTTCCTTCAACTGCATTTTCAGTTCCACCAACTCTAGTGTGCTCATCCTGTAAGGAACTCTCGATGTTGGCACTACTCCAGGCATGAGTTTGATTGAAAAAATGATATATATTTTCAAAGGTGATCCATGAACCTCCTCAAGAAACACATATTTGAACTTGCATATAACAAGGTGATATTCATCCTTTATCTCCTTGTCTTTTGTTAAGTTTAATACTTGTATATAATACAACAGACACCCCTTTCTACGAAAATTCTTAAGTTGAAATGATGATATTTTTCTCATGGATACCAGATCCTGATTTCCTTACAAAATTATGGTATTTCCTTTCTCATATTCACATTCTAATTTTTTCTCATAACATTTTAATTTCACCTTATGGGCAACTAACCAATCCATGCCAAACAACACATGATGAGAACCAAGGGGTAGAATATTCAGAACCACTTGGGTCTGAAATCCATGCATCCAAATTGAATAAGATTCAACTAACTATGCCACGTTCCTCTTTGTTCTAGTGGCTAACTGAACTAACCACACTTTAATGTGATTTTTCTAGAATGAACATGCTTGAACCACTCAATGTGAAATATAATTAAGATTAGATAATGGGTCAATTAAAACATAGATTAGTCGTTCAATAATAATACCTTCTAATTCCACCACAGAGGCCTGGTGGTCTTCTTACCAATTTTCTACTACTGCATAGATTATCGACACACTCCTGGCTATGCAATTGACTTTAGCTTCCTCCTTCATGTTATACACTCTTCGATTCTCATGCTGGTAGTGGGGACAATCCCTCAATAGATCTGGATATCCACATCCCCATAATTACAAAGGTCCTTTCTTGGGCTCCTCTGTTATTTCCCTTTCCCGATCTGCTAGTTTATTCCTACTTTGAGACAGAATTTTGTTTTTATGCACACTCCTACTTGGTTAACCCAACTGTGCATCCTTCTTGGAATTCTTGAAAGGAAAAGACTTGAATCCCTTATTCTGGAATCCACTCTTGTCCTTCCTTTTCCAATCCTTGGAAGACTCATGCTTGTGCTTAGACTGATCATAATAACATTTTTCCTTCTGAATGGTGTCCTCCAACATCTTGGGTTTATCAAAATCAATTCAATCTTGGTAGGATTGTAGTAACCCACTGAGAAAATGTTGTATTATCACCTTCTCATCCTGAAGGTAGGGAACATACCTCAATAGTTCCATAAATATTTTTTCATACACATCCAAGGTAAGTTGTCCCAGCTTAAGCTCATGGAATTATTTGATCTTGTCATCATAATACTTTTTAGATGGGTAGGATTTACAAAACTATTTATCAACTTGTTTCTAGGTTAATTTACTTTCCTTTATTCTTTTCATTTCCTTGAGGTCTTCCAACCAAATGGAATCCCCTCCATTCAGGCTAAACACCGCAATTCTTTCCTTCCTATTGTCAGAATAATTATGTACTCAAAAGTACCTTTTCAAACCAAATTAACATGCTTCACATTCTTCTCCTTTCTTTATATCCCCATCAAAGATAGGTGGCTTAGGCTTTTTAAATTCTTCAGACTGAAAACCTTGAGAATTATTTCTCTTTATCTTCTTAGAAATGTTGGATTTTGTGTCGCTACTGGATTGTCCTGTTGAAATAGTCTTCCGGCTAGAAGACTCTGTGGAAACACCTCCAATCGATTCTCCTTTATTGGCACCCTGATGATCTATTCTAGAAGAACTCCTTCCCGCATAATTTTGAGACAATATATACTTTTGAGCATTCAAAGGGGTCTTAACCTCTCTGACTGATGTAATTTTGCATTGTTAGGGCCTTGCTATAGATGTTTTTGAATTTTAGATAGTCTCTGTAGTATAACTGTATTCAACTCTGCCTGTTTGACATGTGACCTCATAAGTCTCTCATTATCTTCCTTCAAACTTATCACAATGGAAAAAAAATATGGAGGGGTTTCTATGTCCCTTCGACCATGAAACTCTTTGTCTCTAAGGTATGAGGTGTTTTCCATGTTGTGTTGAACCATTCACATCAACTACCTTTTGATTCATTCTACGTGTTGAGGAAACAATGATTATTAGCATTTTAAGTCATTAAAAAAAATGCATTCCATACAGTCATAAAATTCTTCTTAAATAGTGTTAAGTGGTCTTGGTGACCCATTCAAGCCTAGATTTTGAACTCTTCTCTGATACCACTCTGTAACACACCCAAATCCCTTAAGTATCCTTTTAAGGGATGGGGCATTAGAAATTCTCACTTTTACTGACTATCTCAAAACCTCTACCTGAGCATACCATCATCTTCTGCTCATAAAGAGATTTCCAACAAACGTAACCATGCTCAAATTTGAGCTCCTTATCAAAATTTATGGCCTCCTAGGCTTTCCTGGGATTTCATAGTCAAAATTAATCTCACTTCCACGTGGAATCCATGTGGCACCTCATCATTCTAGCCACCCGATGTAGTAGTTGTCACCTATGAAATCATTTCATGGGACCGATCCCTTGGCCCATTTTTGTCTTCATAAATATTTCTTCTCCTGTGGTTCACTCTCACTATCCCATACTTCTTACAATGATAAACCAAGGTGCATTGTCCCTGGATCCTAAGGTTCACTACTCTTGATCTCTATGCTTCCTAGTCTGTCATTGATGTCATTTGGTGTGGGAGTTAAATACTAGCTCCCAATGGCTTACACGGTGTGAGAATGTGACCTAAGGTATCTACAATGGAGATTCCACCTCTTCCCACCATTGATCAATGATTGTCATTAAACCTGACTACCGTCATATTCAGTGAGAACTCCATCATCGTTGGAATTTCTTAGTTGAATGTTCCCTTACTAACCTCCAAACTTTTGACAACGACACATCTAGATCCAATGGTACAAATCACTTCATCAAATCTCCAATGAGATCAACGGGTGTCATCCTCTTCCCTCCCTGAACTCTCATCAATCGAGAAAAAATTAACACATGTCATATGAAGGACACTCTGACTTCCTTTTTGGCATGCCACATCCATCCTGATATCATCGCCACATTCCTCATGTGAAAAAGTCTCCCAAAATATCGACGGTTCTCATCGCATTTCTAATTTTCTATGTCGTCGACATTTGTACCTCCTCCCAGTTCACCCAACTTTTACCTCTAAGGATGATGCATCAAATATCCATGGCTTAGGTTTATTCCCTATATTCTAATCAAATCTATGTTTGTCATCCTTTCTTCGACTATCAACATCACCTGAATTTACATCACTCATGAAATTGGGTTCACGACAGCGTGCCTTTGACAATAAAGGGTTGAGATCTGTCAGTCATCCATATTGATGGCTACAATATATCTTTGGGTTAACATAATATTTTATGGAGATATGAAAATTCACTTTGGGGACTTATCCATCTCTTGAGTTTTCTACAGGACTCCAATCCTGATTTTCAATAGTTCGAAACCACTCTAAGGCCATTGCAAGGTATTGAAACTTCAAGGGAACTCTTGCATAATTTATGGGTCTTCCATATAGAGACATAAAATACTCAAGTACGCAAAATTGCATACTAAATAATTTTCACACTTATCAGTGTAGGAATAAACATCATATATATCCCAACTTTCATGCATTCAAACCATGGATTTTAAACGATTGAATTTACCTTAATTTTAGGCATTTACACATACATATAGATATTTCATTAGTAAGCATATGAACACTTATCTGGTAAGGAAATTTCCAAACTAACTGACTCAAAGAGACCACCTTTCCTCCCAACCTTAGGCCTTATTGTAGAGTAACTTCCTACAACTGACTCAATAGGGTTCCAAGTTTGTGATGATAAAGGAAGGTTACTCTCCTTCCTCCCTTGACATGATAGAAGTTTCCACCTCCCACTGATATTATCATCTCCAAAGGTTTATCAGGTGGTTTCTGAACTAGATTTCCTCTACACAAGGGAGTCTCTTCTCTTATCAACATTACCTCAGTGAACTCCCCTTACCAGTGCCAGTTTTTGTCCAGTAAGCACCAAGTTACAACCCATTATTTCTCTAGTTGAGGATTCTAGGTATTCTCTATTCAGGGTGGTTAGTAACGACTCATAAAATCTTCCTACTTTCTTTCACAAAGCTCCTCTTTTTCTTTATTTTTCCTCAATCAACACATCCAAACCTATGCGCCCCATTCTCTCTTACTCATATCTAATTATTTTATGTCCAATATGTTTTGTTCTATTGTTGCATATTTTCATGTGTCTCTTATGTTCTATATTACTCATTTCTCTTGTTCATGTCCTCCTCTAATCTTCTTCTCTGTCCCCCTAGGGGTTTTCGACACTCTCTGTACATGTAACCTACAATATGCATTTACAGTATGAATGGAAGGTTTCGTGGTGTGCCCCCTATCAGTTGCTCAATCATAATTTTCTCTCTACAAATTTCAACTACCAATAGTCATTAACTTCCTCAACCACATCTATGAATTCTTTTAATGGTCACATGTTTTTTTTTCTGGTAAGTTTGGTATGCTGGTAGGTGTAGTTTTTAATTTTTCAAGTATATATTATCTTATTGTGAAATATTTCAATTTTCTTCACTAACATATCTCATCTCCACTTCACTCAACCATTCCATCATTACCTTGGCCTCATCAATTTCCTCTGGTGTATCATGGCCACTACTTTCAAGGATGCTCTCTCTCTCAGATAGCAATTTGGTGTTTCTATTAATTCAAAATAGAATTAAATGCCTCATATAATTAATATATGAAGTTTGTGCATAATTACAGTCTTGGGGGGAAAACAAGGTGTTACACTTGATGAGTTTGCAATGAAGTTTGAGAAGGATTACTCACTATTTTCTTTCCTTTCCACTCACACAACTATGAGGAGGAAATGGTTCTTGGATAGTGGTGCATCTCATCATATAACAGAAGCATGAGATCTATTTAGTAGTCTGGTGGAGAGGGACTCATATATTGATGTGAAACATGGTGATGATTGCAAGTATGCAATGAAGGGAGAGGGAATAGTTCCATTCCAACTTGACTCGGGAGATTCATAGATTTCAAGGATGTGCTTTATGTACTAGGTATGAAGAATAATTTTCTTTTGAGTCTCAGTTATGGATGACATGGATTTTTCCATAACTTTTCATAGAGGGAAGTTACTCATACATCCAGAGAAAGCTATCCCAGACAACACAATGGTCATTGGGGTTAGAGAAGGAGCTTTATACAAGTTATAGGAAAATCCTATTCGTGATTTGGTACACAACAATGACAACCTATGTGAGTTGTGGCACGGGAGGTTGGGACACCTACACTACAAGGCGTTGTCAATTATGAGGGGTATTGTTAGAGAAATATTTGCTTCACCCTCTGAAATCTTGCAAAGAGAGCCTTTTTCCATTTCCCTATGAAGACTTATCTTCCTTGTTACTAAAGTCCAGAGACAAAAATATAAAATTTTCAACTTGTATGCATCTTGCACCCTATACAACAAGTGTATGCGTAGGTTTCTCCAATACAACCCATGTACATTGGGATTGGTGCCAAAAAATCAAAATTAAATGTCGAGTTTACATGTCACGATAGGAGATATCTGATCCTTGGCATTCTGTATAATGGAAACATTCTGAATCGGCCCTTGAGTTGCATTCTGAAGGCTATAAAGAATCCAATTCCACATTGTGGAAAAGGAGAAAGAATTCAACTTTGAGAGAAAAGTTACTCTGGAGAAATTATTTACTTCATATTGAGTTTGCATCCCTTTCTCCTTTAAGTCTGAACACAGTGTTCAGCCTCCAATATCTTCCCTTATTGATGGAGATCCCCATTATCTCCCTTATATGATCTTGCCTTTGGCGTAGGATTTAAGTGGTGGAGGCCCAGCTCGAAGGAACTTGGTTTCTTGGTTTCGAACCGTGTCAACACGGAAGTCTGTAATATTTTCACTTATGATGATCATTTATTAATATAAATACTCTCTTCTCGTCCAATTGATGTCTTGCAAATATATGAATTATTATCCATGGGCATATTTGTTATGTATATTGATGGATTGTGCTATCTAATGTGTTGACCTTGTTGATTCATGTTGTCATTGATGCCAATGGTTTGATTATTTGAGAGATTGTTAGATCATGTGTCATTGATGCAAATGTTTTGATTGATTGATGTCATTGATTGATTCCAAGTAATTGATTTATTGATGATTGATGAACAATGTATATGTATTGTCCTTGTTGAGAATGATAGATGTGAAAGTGGAAACTAATTGATAAAGATGGATCATTGATATGATGCATAGATGAAGATGGATCAATGAGTTGTCATTGATACATGATGATGCATAGTTTGTTTGATGAAAATATGACTCATTATTGTCTTATCATGATTGATAAGGTGCACAAATGGATGAACTCCAAAGTGGTCCCCTTATGGTGAAAGCCCTCATGGGAAGACGCTTTGTGGTATAAGTAAATGAATGTAATATAAATCCATATCTCCTTTTGAAGAAGAAGATTTATTAATGAATGGTGAGAAATATTTAAATAATATGAATAATCTACCACCAAAATAATCACATGGTAAAAGAGATGGTTCAAAATGTGATGATCTACAAGATGATCCTATGAAGGAGATTAATTCATAAATTGATCAAAGTCCAAATACACAAGAAACTATAGATTTCACTAAAGAAATTATAGAACAACATATGTTTGGGTTTTATTTCTCAAAACCATGTTTGCATCAAGGAAAGGATGATGTTATAGAAGGAGCTATTCAAATCCTTGATTACATTCCTCCACCATTATTTCTTGTGTATGATGTAGAAACCTTTTCTACTAAAAACATGAACCCTTTTCTACATGAGGTCTCTGCTGACTTACCGATTATAATTGAAGAGCAACAAGAGGAAGATTAGTTAGAGGAAAACTCTCCACCTACTATCAGAATGAAAATCTTATCTATAGAATATCTAAATAATGACTTGGTGATTGAAAACAATAAACCCCTTTCTTTTGACAAATATTTTGAACAAACTAATCATATGGCTCTTAATCAAACATGTGCAATAACTGAGAATGTACCACTATTTTTCATGGACAATTAGAGTTTGGATTTATGTAATAATAAGAGTATGTTTATTGGATGTACTATCATGGAACATATTACAATACCTAAGAAACAAAGTGATTCATATGCTAAGGAAATTTTTGATTACCCAAACAATGAATTTTTTTATACATTGTACCCTGATTTATTTGTTGACCTTGACTCATAGAAAGTTAATTATGACTTCCATGTATTTGGAAATGTTGGATTAGTAACATAGGAAATCTATATAGGAAATGTTTAGTGGCATAGTCAACCGATATATTAGGAGTTGGAATAGGATTTGAAGGAGATGGAGGATTAGTCCTCAACCAACCGATGATCAATTAGGAGTTTGAGCAGCTGAATTAGTCAATATACCAGCCAGAGCTAGTATTCAGGGATGGGATAGAGACACTCTTGTAGGGGCTTGAGAGAGACTTTAAAAAATAACCAGAAGCCTTCCATTCACCTTTCAAAATAATCATTTCACATTTATACTTTCAACTTAATCCATTCACCTTTATCCTTTATCCCCTCATCTCTCACAAAACAACACCTCACCTCACCTAAGAACTGAAAATCAGAACCACCAGACTTACCCTCACAAGCAATGAATCACCCACCCCACAAAAAAAAGTTGGTTGATTTCTAACGTAGTGCGGAGTGATGGTATTTTTCAATTGAAAGATGTTGAAAATTATCTTGATTTACAAAACTAGGAAAAATTTGTCATTTAAATTATGTCAACAATATTTGCTCTATGAGGTTCCTTAAAACTATTATTGAAATGAATTTTTCACCTCAACCATCTCAGAAAAAATATGATATTTCCCTCCCACCTCATTCTTAACACTCCAAATGGCATTATATGTTTTCATCATCTTTGCATAGTTATGAAAAAATCATGTGTTTTCATCTCCCCGTGCTACCCAAGATGCTCTAGTTTTCTTTCCTCCATTTTGATTCTTCCTACTCAAGAAACTCTTTTTTTCATGAATCCAAAATATTTAAGTTACTTATCTCTTCTTCATTGAAAATTACATTCATTTTATGTTTGAGAATGTTAGAAATTTCTTCTTCCAGTATCCATGTCTACTTTTATGGATCCTTGAATTTGGATTTGGCCCACTCAACACATTTTATTTTTACAATTTTAAAATTGTCACTAAATTAAAATGTAACAGGTTCCTCCAACCGATCTTCCATATGTTTCCATTCACTATCATGAAAATCCCTAAATTCAATATCCTTAGACCAATGAGAGTTGAATTTAGAAGGGCTTGGGGGATTTTCATTCTGCCTCCCCCACTAGGAGAAATATGGGAACATGAACAAAAATATGCAAAAATCTCCTTCGAACTAATCTTCATCAAAATAAAATACTACGGTGTGAATCATTTAAAATGTACATCAAATTAGTAAACCAAAGGAAATGTTTTACCATCCTTTCATGCACAAAAGGGTTGTTGTGATATGCAAGCCTATTTTAATTTTTTTCATTCATAAGACTTCTGGGTAGCTATGGAATCTATGTACTACAATTTATATTAATCACTAATATATATTAGTACTTAATATCAACTTATAAATTCATCTTAGGATAAATTATATTTAGAAATCAATTATAAACTAAAACCTCAACATTGAATTGGGTTTGTCAACTATTTTATGTAGAATAGACAATATTTGTTGTATGTGGCATGAAATATTAGAATTGGAAACCATATTATATGTCATGTCGATAAAAATGGAAACAATAATATGCAACAAGAAATTTTTGAGGCCATAAATTCAAGGTTCATTACAGAGGAAAAAATATCAAACAATTTGGACTTACTAAACTGCTTAGAAGAACTTGCTTTAGTATTGGGATCCTTATGTGGGATAGTTTTTTAGTGAGATTCAAGACCCAAGTGCATATTTTCTCCTTTCATGTAAAATTTTGGTCTCATGTAATTATAAAGTTTTTGAAATGATAGTACATACCCATTAAGGACTTTATTTCATTGCTCTTGAGGGTTACAACTATTTTCATATTTCCAGTGATACATTGCAAACATATTTGTGTGTGTGTGTGTCATATTCATAAAGATTCAAGGAAAGGAAGATGGGGAGACAATTCTTTAGAATCAGTAGAGTGATTCCTCAAATTTAAAAGTACATTAGGGTAGAGAACATAGGGAATTTCTTTTATCTCGGGTATAAATAATGTATATAGAAAACATAAAAAATAATTGTAATTTTACTAATAATGATTCATGACTAATAACAAATGAAGACAATGCATCATCCAATCAAACAATTTGAAATTTAAATAGGTAAATACACACATCATATAATGATACATTCATACAATACCATCTGAAAATAGCTTGTGACATGTCTTCTCCTTACAAGTGTTGCAATACTAATTTAGAAACATTAATCTTAAATGTGTTGCAATAGTTCTTTGGATCATTTATGTCCATTTTGATTCTTTATAAGATAATTTAAGGTAAGATAATTTTAGTAATGTCCAATGATTGACCATAAAATTAGGTCAATGAGACTAAAACAATACATTCAATGTAGGCATGAAAAGTGGGAGTGCAAAATCCATTCCCTAATCGATATTGAAAGAAGAGAGAGAAAGAACTAAGTGTCTATCAAAAAATTAAATGTTTAACTAAGAGAAGATATAAATAATGTGAAAGTATAAGAAACATGATATAAATTTAAGTGTCTCAACACTGAACAAAAGAGAGGATGTCAAGGCTTTCTAGTGCTCATGTTGGATACTAAGGGTGAGGCCTTCAAAGGAATACATAATCATATGGAAGACATGGAGTGGAATGAGCATGCCTCCCCCAAATATTAACTTGTCCCTTACTCTCCCTATAAAAATACATGCAATCTAGGCACAAAAAGTGGGAGTGAAAAAGCAATAACCCAATCAATATTGAAAGAAGAGAGAGAAAAAAATAAGTGTCTATCAAAAAATTGAATGTTTAACTAAGAGAAGATATAAATAAGGTGCAAGTACAAGAAATATGCTAGAAATTTAAGAGTCTCAAAATTCAAAAAAAGATAGGGTGTCAAGGCTTTCTAGTGCTCACGTTGGCTACTAAGGGTGAGGCCTTCAAAGGCATACATAATGGTGAAAGGCACTCTCAAGGGCAGGGGATTGAGAGAGCCTTTCACCATCAACCAAAATCCTTCCATTCATCTTTCAACAGAAGCATTTCACCTTTATACTTTCAAATTAATCCATTCACATTTAACCTTTACCCCCACACATCTCACAAAAAAACACCTCACCTCACCTAAGAAATGGAAATTGGAACCACCGTACTTACCCTCACAAGCACCAAATGACCCACCGCACGAAAACAAGCTGGTAAATTTCTAATGAGGTGCAGAGTGATGGTAGCTTTAAATTGATGGATGTGGAAGATATATTAACACCAGATGTGTCAAACCAAATTCATCATCCACATAAATATCTAGGGTTTTCAAATGTAAATATACATAAAGGAATAGATCCCAATACAAAAATAAAAAATACAAACAAACATATAGGGTTTGCAAACGTAAATCTATTTACCTATGACTTCTCTACAAAAGGCCCCTGCAAATTTGAATTCTTACTTCGCTTTTTGAGAAGTCTACACGTTCTCTCCACAACATTTTTATCTGCCATGGTAGCTGCTTATATACTTATACAACCTCCAATGCTTGAATTAACTAAAACCACTCTCCTTCAGTCGGCTCTAATCTCCAATGGTCCAATTAACTAAAACCCCTCTCCTTTGGTTGGCTCTAGCTCCAATTCAGATCTCACCGACTCCAATACCACTCACGGATTCCAATATTGGTCAGGATAGAAACCCCAATTACACCTCTCTCTACCCTATCGAATATTTAACATTGCACCCACTCACTCTGCGCAATATCGGTCAAGATGAAAATCCCAAATAGACCTCCCTCTGCCCTATTGAATACTTACCACTGAACCCACTCCCTTTGTGCCCATGGACTAGATGTATAATTACCTGAAACCCCAAACACATCTCCCTATGCCCCATCAAATATTTACCACTGCACCCATGCCCTCTGCACCCATGGACTAGTTATATAATTACTTGAAGCACATCGTATTCTCCCACCTTCTTTGTTCCCTTGTAAAATTATGAAGAGCACCGTATTCTCCCACCTTTTGTTCCCTCGCCAAATTATGAATGCGATCAATACCCTATTGTTGGTCACTATAATTGCTTTTTTAATTTAAACAATCAAGTGCTACATAAATTGTCAACCCAGGTAAGTCTGTTTATTTCAAAGGTAACCACGCACTATACATGCTCAATTTCAAAAGCAACCTAGAGTCGTAGTAAAGTAAACTATATTAATCATACTTGACTTGAATGTATTGAAGTTCTAACTTGAATCATAGAAAAGAAATCTACCTATTGTAGAGCTCAAATTTTAAAGAAATGATTAATTGAAGAATCCTGGATTACATTAAAATAACACAAGATACTGCAACAGAAAATACCAACTATTCTGTAACCAGAGAACAGGACCCTATTCCCAAAGTAGGAATCTTCAGCACCTGTTTCCGATCATCACACTTCATGAACTTATTTCTTAACTGAAATAATGCACACTGAAGGTTATCTATCTCCTAACAGAGAATAGGACCCTAATTCCTTCCCAAAGTAGGAACCTTCAGCACCAATCTCTGATTACCACACTCATGGAAATAATTGAAAGCTAACTAATTCTAACAGAGAACAGGACCCTATTTCCTTCCCAAAGCAGGAACCTTTAGCACCAGTCTATGATTAGCACACTTATGGAAATAATTGAAGGCTAACTAATTCTAATAGAGAACATGACCCTATTTCCTTCCCAAAGCAGGAACCTTCAACACCAGTCTCTGATTAGAACACTCATGGAAATAATTGAAGGCTAAATAATTCTAACAGAGACTAGGACCCTATTTCCTTCCCAAAGAAGGAACCTTTAGCACCAATCTCTGATTAGCAAGATTTCATAAATTCATCACACAAGATTGCTAACTTAAATGATTAACAGTTACCCAAGCATGAACTACATGAAAACAGTGTAACGTTCAGTAAAACAGAGTTCTTAACAAGACAGAGTTTAATAGTGTTTCAGCAAAGCAAAATTCATTAAAGTAGTGTCCAGCAAGACAGAAATTAATCAAGGCATAAACAGAAATCACACTAACACACTATAAAACTAACAGGTGAATCTTGTGAAGAAGGTGGGCCCTCCCTTCTCACAATATTCCCATCGAACGAAGAAGCTAGAAAATGATGCTCAAAACAGTCTTTTATTCATCTATCAATGTATCATATTACAATCTGAAAATGAAGTACGTCCTTATCTGTAAAACTTTCTTAGTACAAAAAACTGGAGATCCCTTCGAATGATGATTTCCTCTTATTTAAAGAGGGAATCCCTTTGATACAATTGACCAAAAATTACAGGTGTATATTTGAGTCCTATTCTTAGTCAGATCGACTTTCTAAACCGGAATAGGATATCCTAGTCTCCCGCAATAGAATGCTATTACGAGTGTTGAGTGAGGTGTTGTTGTTACAGCTGGAGTAACAACTTTTTCTTGTTACTGTTGTTGTATGTTATTTCGGCATCGCAAATCGCGGGCTTTTTCAGCCACGGGATTTTCTTTCTGACTGTTTCAACACTTCTTAGGTAGCAAGGATGGTTGGTGCTTGGCTCACGGTGCAATTGTTGTAGTCAATCTGTGTGAGTTGTTGTCGACCGCAGACTGTGTAATGGTTTCCTCTGTGTTTCAGCATCGTTGACCATGGACTGTGTAGCATCTTCTGTGTTTCAGCATCGTCGACCATGGACTGTGTAACATCTTCCTCAGCATCGTTGACCGTGGACTGTGTAACAGCTTCTGTGTTTCAGCATCGTCGACCATGGACTGTGTAACAACTTATGTGTTTCAGCATCGTCGACCAGGGATTGTGTAACAACTTCTATGAGTTGTTGTTTCAGCAATAGGACTCAAATGCTAATCTGTATTTAGAACTGTTTCAACACTCATACATTTCTAATCAATGGTTAAGTACGATAGTGATGTAAAATTATATGCAAAACAGATTAAACGTATAGTAAAGAGAAGAGACGTTGTATACCTTTGGAAAGATAGGATGAAGTGATAATATGAGTTTAAATGTGAGTGAAAAAGAGTGTAATGGTGGCAAAAAGTATGGACAAAAAGGTACATTTTGTGGTCCTAACATCCCCCCAACTTAAAATGTTGCATGTTCTCAGGCAACTTCAGAGGTAAGTTTTCTGGCACGATGGATGAATAATGAATGAAAAGGGAAAACAATAGTTTTATTCAAAAATTGGGGTCAGTTGGGCGCGGGAGACAGGTCAGCAGGATAATGGGTATGTTATCCTGTAATAAATGGACAACGGGCCACTTGGGATGAGGTGGCAGATGACGGTGGCCAAAGTATACGGACGGGTGACGTGGAGGCTGGTGATTGGAGGTAAAAGTCGCCAAAAGGGGTTTTTCATGAGTGAAGAGGGTTAGGGACTGACAGCAGTTATGGGACGTGACCCAACCCCGGGAGAAAGTGGAACAAGTGGACTCAGTGGAGGATGATGTCCAAGAGTGACGGTCTGTCAGAAAGCATGTGGGGGATAAGACTTCTAGATCAATAGGACAATGCCACATGTAACAAGGGGCCCGCCGAAAGGAATATTCATTCCATACCCCCCCCCTTTGGTTAAAAGTAGAACACGAGGGGGGGTCCGAAATTCATTGTGAGCCATAGATCTGTGCGCTTATTTCCTGGCCACAGATCTTAGAGCGCTTTTTAATACTCATTCCGGACCCCCCCCCCTCCATTAAAGGTAGAACGGACGGGGGGGTCCGGAGTCCAATG
>ML800025.1:22969-86500 GCA_009831015.1 Picea engelmannii
CCCCCCCCCCCCCCTAGTTAAAGGAAGAATGGTCGGGGGGGTCCGAAATGCGCTGTGAGCCGTAGATCTCAGCGTCGTGATCGAGACCATCGAGATGTGAAAGAAACATAAGCTGGGAGCGAAGAAATATGTACTTGGGGAAAAACTTAGGATATAAAGCATTTTATGGGTTTTCCCCAATTTTCACATAGACACCACCAAGGGGACTTCATCTAAACTATTCTAAGGCAATGGAGACATGGTGTAGCATTTTCATCAATCTGGTTTCATGGGTGGTGAAGCAAATCAAGCAACTAACCTACATGCTAGCCTATCTTCCTAGGACTATTAACCCAGATTAAACTGTTGGGTTAAGAAATTACTCTACCTAAGGGCTATCTGACCAGGATTAGACAGTCTGGTCAGATTTATTCACTAATCTAACCTAGGGGCTATCTGACCAGGGTTAGATAGTCTGGTCAAATTTATTCACTAACCTATGAACATCAAATTTAAAAAGAACTTGGCCATGCTTGAAAGGTATGGCCAAGTTACTGTTATTGCATGGGGCTTTTCTTTCAATTATTTTATGCCCTCTTTTCTTTTTCTTTCTTTTCTCTTTTTCCTTAAATCATTTACAAATTGAAAAATAAATTGCCAATAAAAGCACTAGATACAGATAATATCCATAATATCCAAGTCATCAGTTGATTCCCATAATTTATGGGGTGATAACACACAGAACAAAGGATAGAGCAACGATGGATAGTATCAGGACAACCAATTCAAGCTGCAAGAAAAGGACACTGGAAAGACAAAGAAAGATACCAGGATTTGTGTGACTTCCATAAGAGCCCTTGGCATAACACTGTTGACTACCGCTCAAAGCAGACACTAGTGGTTGAAGTGAAATCCTATGAATCAGATGCGAGTTCTGACTCCAAGTCAGAACCAGAAAGGGGAAGAAAAATCATTGATGCATAACCCAATGCCACCGTTGCTACCACCAAGCTCCAGCATGGTGAACCATATGAGCTAGAAGAAGGAGAGTACTTGTTCCATTCACAAATGTGGGTAAAAGTCACCTCGCTGCACTTCATTATTGATAGTGGTATCCAGAGGAACCTCATCTTAGCAGAGGTCGTCAAGAGGTTGGCCCTGCTGAAAATGTTGCACCGAGAACCCTACACCATTATATGGCTCCACCAAAGAAGCGATCTCCGCGTCATCCAACAGTGTCGACTATCGTACGACATCAAGCCCTTCAAAGACGAGGTATTGTGTGATGTTTCTCCTCTCAAAGTTTTTGATGTTCTTTTGGGCCAACCTTATTTATGGAAATGTCATGTTGTATATGAGTCTAGGCCTCGTAGTGTTATTATTACTTTGAACAAGAAATTGTACAGGATACCTGAGGCTTCCCCACATAGTGTTATTTCCTTAATCACTGCTAAGAAATGTAGGAAGGTCATCTCTCAGACGAGGAAGTTTTTCTTCTTCGTGATTCGATCTCAGAATGAGCGAAAAATCATAGTCACATCCAGGTCTCTGTGACCGATGTCTCCACACAGAAGAAGCAAGTAGATAAGGTTGTGGAAGAATACTCGGATATCTTCTCCTCACCTATCAGTGTCTCTCTGCACTGCCAGGTCAAGAACCCCATCGATATGACCCTGGGCACACCACTACCCAATGGGCCAGTCTATCGCTGCTCTCTATTAGAGAATGAGGAGATCAATCGAAAGATCCAAGAATTTCTCCACAAGGGTCACATCTGTCCGATCTCATCACCTTGTGGGAGTCCAATCATGCTAGTACAGAAGAAAGATGGAACCTAGTAACTTTGCATTGATTATCGGGCTCTGAATAAAATCACTGTAAAAACCAGTACCCGATTCCTCGAATCGATGACCTCCTTGATCCATGGGGGCCAAATACTTTAGTAAGATTGATCTGAAGTCTGGCTACCACCAAGTCCCGATAAAACAGATAGATGTATGAAAGATTGCCTTCAAGTCAAAGGAACGCCTTCTTGAATGGTTGGTCATGCCCTTTGGTATGACAAATGCTCCGGCCACTTTCATGAGGATGATGGACGATATCATGCGAACATTCACCAATACTTTTGTAGTGGTGTATCTGGAGGACATTCTCATTTACAACAAGAATTGGTCTGAACACTTGCAGCATATTCAATAGGTTCTACACACCCTGCGGCAGCACAAGTTATATGCCAACTTGGAAAAATTATCCTTCAGCATGGACAGGGTCCATTAACTAGGCTACATCATCGATCAACCTGGCGTACATGTGGATCCATCCAAGATCCAAGTCATACGTGACTGGTCATCCCCAACCCCACTCACTAAGCTTCGGAGCTTCTTGGGCCTTGCCAATTTCTACCACAGGTTTGTGTTGGGATTCTCCCATATTGCATGGGCCCTCAGCCAAATAAGCAGGGGTGGTGGTAAGGAAAAATTTGCGTGGGGTCGGCCCCAACAAAAAGAGTTCGATGATTTGAAGCAGCGCTTGTGCTCAACCCCAGTACTTTCACTACCAAACCTGCAGCAACCCTTTGAAATTGAGACTGATGTTTTAGACTATGTTGTGGGTGTCGTTCTCACGCATCACGACCACCCTGTGGCCTATCATAGTGAGACACTATTAGATGTTGTTCGTAAGTACCTTACTTACGACAAAGAAATGAAATCAATTGTTCAAGTCTGCCACCAGTAGAGACATTACATTCTTGGGAGGGAGATATTCATCCAAACTGATCATAAGCCACTGTAGTTCATGCAGACACAAGGAAAATTGTAGAATGACCACCATCAAAAGTGGTCCACATACTTGCAGCAATTCCACCTCAACATCAAGTATAAAACAAGAAGCACCAACCGCATCGTTGATTACCTCAACAGAACACCAATCGCGGCACTCACCACAATGTTAGACTCTTTCGGCCATGAGACCTCTGGATGGCTCCAACTCTATGAGACAGAACCAAACTTCACCACCACCTACCAAATGTTGGGTGCAAAGGCATTGGTCGATAATTTCCATCTTCAGGATGGGTTGTTGTGTCGTCTGGGATATATCTGTGTGCCATCAAGAGAGTGAGCAAAGCTGATTTCGGAAGCCCACTACAGTTGGGTGGCAGGACAATTCGGCGTCCAAAAGACAGTGGCAATGCTATAAAAACATTTCTACTGGCCGAAACTTCCACAGGAGTTCAGCAAGTATATCAGGTCTTGCACTGCCTGCGCTATTGCAAAACCAACCACTATGAAATAGGGCTTGTACAACCCTCTTATGACTCCTAACAAGCCATGGGAATCCATCTCAATGGACTACATGTCGGGCCTTCCATCCACCAAGTGGGGAAATGTTTGTGTTTTTCTGGTTGTTGATCGCTTTTCTAAGATGGCGATTCTAGTTCCCTGCAAGAAGAGCATCACAGCAGAAGCCACTGCCAAGCTCTTCTTGAACGAGTCTGGGTACATTTTGGAATCCCACAAACTATTGTCTCAGATTGAGACAGTCGAATTCTAAGCACATTTTGGTCGAGTCTTTGATCACTGCTAGACAGCAAGCTAATCAAATCCATGGCCTTCCACCCCCAGACAGATGGCCAAACCGTGGTCGTAAATCGAATGATCATGCATATCCTACGCATGTATGATTCCAAGAACCCTCTCACATGGGATGAGAGTATTCCTTATTTCCAACATAGCTACAATCGAGCCCTGCATAGCTCAATCGACCACAGCCGCTTTCAGGCGGGGTTGGGATTCCAACCATTACATCCCATAGATGTTGCACTTCCCCTTGCGGTCACCTCGACCAACTCCTCTCCTGCTCCAACTAAGGCTAAAAAATCCACCCGGTTCATTGAGTCCAACACATTTGCCAACAGGTTCAAGATATCCTACATAAGTCCATTGACAAGTACAAGCAGTGCCATGATCAACATCGGGTTCCACATAAGTTTCAGGTGGGCGACAAAGTCTGGTTGCACTTGCAAAAAGAACGCCTTACAAGACCCCATCGGAAGCTTCGCCCACTCTGTTATGGGTCGTACACCATCACCAAGGCTATGAGGAATAATAATTTTGAGCTCAACATTCCTCCCTTCCTTGGCCTGCACCCAGTGTTCAACGTGGAACTCCTTCAACCTTATTTCCCACCATTATTGGACACCGCAGATATAGAAAAATAGCTGACACCAATAGAGCTCAACTCCAACTGCATACAACAGGAATCCAATGATCAGATTGTGGACACAAATATCAAAGTCACTCGACAACAAAGGATCCAGCTTTATCGAGTTGTCAAAGCAGGGCAGCTCCTGCACCAAGGCAAGTGGCTCACCCAGGGCCAAATTCAGCAGAAATTTTCTCATCTGATGGGGGAATTCAACGCAATGGATACCATTGCTTCCAAAGGAGGGAGGATTGATCCAAGTGGATATTAGTGGCCACCCACCTTTTCCATCTGGCTCAAAACGACTTTCTAGCAATTTTGATAATTCACTATTTTTATAAGTTTTTGGGTCCTAAACTTCCAAAGCCATTTTGAGGCCCTAAACGATGTTTTTTGGGGTATGTTACGGTTGAAAATTTTCATTATGAAATTTTGTGCAATTTTTGTAGTCCTCAGATAGATATTTCCAATGGGCCGTCATATGCCTAAAATAGATATCATATGCAAAAGTTACAACCCGGGAAGTTGATGTACCGACTTACCCAAACGGGGCCCACATGACTGTTGGCGCTACATCTCCTAGGGTTAGGTTTTTGGATGTTTAGGTTTTTTGAAACTCCTTTTTATTTTAAAAAGGCCTTGAGAGCCTCATTGTAATGATCTTCTTGCGAATGAGTGCAGTCGTCACATCTCTTCTCAGAGATAAGCCGCCACCATTCCAACAAGCTTGTTTTCCACTGCATTTTACAGTTTTAGCTTATTTACTTATTGAATAGAAAACCAGTTTTATTGTATCTTTGTTATTCTGTGTTAAGCATCTGGTAATAATCTGTAGTCATTTCGTTCTTCTCATAAAATCTGGATCAATTAGTAACTCAACTTTTTCAATAAAAACAATTACTCTTATATTAGTAAATATAAATAAGAGCACCTTACATCAATTTCGTCAAAGATCTTGCTTGCAAAACCTGCCTCCATTTTCTTATCATATACCAAATCCTTTACAAAAGTAAAGTACTAAGAGAAGCCACTCTGAGCCTTTTGTAAAAAATTTAAAGCACAAAAAATATCAACCCGGGAATCATGAGACAAAGGAGTCTTCCAAAAGGTAAAGACCCAACAACAAAAAAAGCCCACATGACTTTTGGTGCTTCATCTCCTAGGGTTAGGTTTTTGGATGTTTAGGTTTTTTGAAACTCCTTTTTATTTTAAAAAGGCCTTGAGAGCCTCATTGTAATGATCTTCTTGCGAATGAGTGCAGTCGTCACATCTCTTCTCAGAGATAAGCTGCCACCATTCCAACAAGCTTGTTTTCCACTGCATTTTACAGTTTTAGCTTATTTACTTATTGAATAGAAAACCAGTTTTATTGTATCTTTGTTATTATGTGTTAAGCATCTGGTAATAATCTGTAGTCATTTCGTTCTTCTCATAAAATCTGGATCAATTAGTAACTCAACTTTTTCAATAAAAACAATTGCTCTTATATTAGTAAATATAAATAAGAGCACCTTACATCAATTTCGTCAAAGATCTTGCTTGCAAAACCTGCCTCCATTTTCTTATCATATACCAAATCCTTTACAAAAGTAAAGTACTAAGAGAAGCCACTCTAAGGCTTTTGTAAAAAATTTAAAGCGCAAAAAATATCAACCCGGGAATCATGAGACAAAGGAGTCTTCCAAAAGGTAAAGACCCAACAACAAAAAAACTCCAAAAAAGAGTTAAGTTGCTAGCCAATGACAATGAAACCGTTTTATCTTGGGACTGTCCTCTAGGATCACCAAAGATTCTGAAAAAAAAATATGACATACTTGGTTAAAAAATATTGACGGAGAGGGTGGGCCCCTCATTTCCATCTACCCATCGGTTGTATTCTATCTTTCCTTCAGTCTTTGATAATGTCTTTTTCGAAAGAAAATCTGCTTCCATATTTAGCTCCCTGTAGACATGAGTGAAGTGGATCTCTCTAAACGAGTGTTTAAGAATTTTAATTTTGTCCATCGATCCCATTAAGGAGGCAATCTGAATCTTGCCTCTATCCTTGATCCACTCAATAATGATCTTTGAATCACCAATTACCTAAATTACATCAATATTCAAGCGCTCTGCTAAGAAAAGAGTTGTCCACGTTCCCAACAATTGTGCCCTTGTATTTGTCCCCTGGCCACAATTGAAGGTCCACGTATAGACTGAGTTTTCACTAGTCTTTATAAGGCCCCCTTCCCCACACCTAAGATCACTTAAATGTGTAGCCCCATCGAACCAACATAATATAGGAGTAATAAGACAAGGGTTCTAAAAGATGCAGGATTTTACTTTATTCACCAAAGGCATAGAGGGAAGAAGGGATTTAACTTTTGAAACAATAGAGAAATTCAATGGTTTGGTTCCTTCGAAAATAAATTTATTCCTCTCCAACCATACAAACCAATAGATAATGGAGGGTAGTGTTTTGTAGGAGACCTCCTTTTTATGCCAATTCTCAAAGCATTCGCATAAAGTTTTTCCTTCCCATGTAGTCAAAATATTATAGTCTTTAAAAATCTTGTTCCACACCTCTCGACAAAAGCTGCAAGAAACAAATAGGTGGAACATAGATTCAACCTCTTTGGAACACAAGTGAAAGATATTTGGTCCTTCCCAACCCTTTCTTTGCAGAGTGTCCCATGTAAGAATTCTATTCTCACCAGATAACCAAGTAAAGAGTTTTATCTTTTGCACCAAATCCCACTTCCACATGTGTCTTCTCCATCCCCTAATACCAATTGGCCAATTTTTCTTTGCAAGGGACAGATAAATATTTTTTACATTAATGCTTCTTGATATATCTCCTGCAGTCTAAATGAGCCTGTCTTCATTATTTTGTAACTGTATCCCCACTCCACTCAGGTTCTTGCGGAATGCTTCCCATTCCTCTAGTAGGATCCCATTTAGACCAAGCTCCTCACTATTTTTCCAATAATCAGAGGGTAAACAAGGCCTACTAGCTCCAGAAGCCTGATAAAGATAAACCACATGTTTTATTTTTAATTCAGATAAGAGTTGACTTGAAAAGAAAGAAGCCTCCCCCAAGCCCAAAAAATTGTCTAGTCTAATTTGCACTGAGTGACCCGAACCTAGTCTCCAGCAAATCCAATGCGTAATCAAGTGCACTAATTTTAAAAAATTCTTCCAAGTCTTTGAGGCAGATAGATCTATAGTTGATGTTGTCCTTAGCCAAGTGACTACAAAGCAATGGGGTATATACTTGTCCTTTATCACCTTAATCCACACTCTATCCTTCATTAAAACATGCCACAAGTATTTTGTGGCCAAGGCACTATTGAAGAGAAAGATGTTTCAGATGCCCCAATTGTTGGGTATGTGTTATATTCTTTGCATGTGTGTGTGTGGGTGCATCAAATTTGACAACTGCATCTGAAGATCCCTCTAGTAGTTCCCTTTCTGTTGTTTGCGTCGGGCACTTTCCTAGGGGGATCCCAGCAGGGGGCAGGTATGCCCCTCCCTGGTTACGCGCAACATTCGGCAACAGTCGGTATCCCGGGGCTGACAGGGTTTGGGGTAGCTCCCAAAATTTTGTTTTGGGCAGTTTTTGCTATTTTTAGTGGATTTTGCTATTTTTAGCGATTTATTAAATTAATCTTAGATTAAGGGATTAGGGTTTTGGTATCTATGGAATACCTAAAAACATTTATTATATTGTATGGTGAATGGTGAAATTTGATATATGAATATAAGAAAGGTTTTCCCAATTGAGAGTTTCTAGTATAAAATCTTTGTGTACTCTATGTATGAGCCATTGATTATTTTTTGTTTTTCTTAAGAATCTATATGCATTGTTGTACTTCACATGTTTAAAACTTGCATGTGGTATCAGAGATTGTTTTTGGCTTCAGAGGGACGCCTTTGTTGTTGAGAGTTTGGCTCAGTCTTGATAGACCAAGTTGATCTTGGGTCTGTGATAAACCTAGGTTTAGTGGGAGCTTTTGCAGTAGTTATTTGAGTGTAGAAAGAGGAATGGTGAGATCTTCTAGAATCGAGATAGAGAAGTTCAACGGTAAAAACTTTGAGCTATGGAAGCTCAAGCTGGAGGACCTTCTTGTAGACAAAGAATAATGGATCATTATGGATCTTGGTACACCATCTACTAGCACACAGGCTACTGGTACACAACTCACTAGTACACAAACTATTAGTACACCACATGTTGGTATGCCAAAGGAATATTGGGAGAAGTTGGACAGAAGAGAAAGGAGTACTATTCGACTCTGCCTAACATATTCAATGTTGTTGAATGTCTTGGGAGAATCTACAGCGAAGGAACTATGGGATAATTTGGGGATTTTTTATCAATCAAAGTCCCTGGTAAAAAAGTTGTTTCTTCAAAAGAAGTTGTATCATCGTGTAATGGAAGATGAATATTCTGTGACAAAACATCTAAATGCCTTTAATACTTTGGTAAGTCAACTTGTCTCTGGTAATATTACGATTGCAGAAGAAGATAAGTGTATTACTTTGTTATGTTCCTTTCCAGACTCTTGGGATAATCTGGTTGTAGAAATTGGTAGTACCACTCAATCTACATTGGAGTATGAGGATGTAGTTTCATCCTTGTTATCTGAAGAGATGAGGTGGAAAAACATGGATAGTCATAGCACATATGCTTTATTTGTAAGTGGTCATACCCAAGACAAGAATCCTTGTAAGACTTTGGGGGGGAGACCTAAATCTACAGGTGTATCTAAGTCTCCAGGTAAATCTTTGAGGAAATGTTGGAAGTGTGGTAAAATAGGGCATTATAGGAAAGATTGCAAGTATAAGAAGGTTGAAAAACCAAAGGGATATGATAGTACCTCTTCCATAGAGGAGAAAACCTCCACTAAAGAAGGAGGTGATGTTTACCTGGAATCTACAGGTACACATACAGACCGTGATGTATGGTTGATCGACTTAGGTGCATCATACCATATGACTCCTCACAGGGAGTGGTTCTCTGAATATGAAAAATATGATGGTGGTGATGTATTCCTAGGAGATGACTCGACAACCAAAATCATGGGACATGGAAGGGTTAAGTTGTTTCTAAAATATCGAAGGATTAGAACTGTCCCTGAGGTTTTGCACATTCCAAAACTTGCCAGGATTCTAATATCTATAAGCAAGTTGGATGATGCAGGAGTGGATACTATATTTGGAAAGAACACTTGCAAGATGGTATGAGGAGCAATGGTGTTGATGAGGGAGTTCAGTGTGGAACTCTTTACAAGTTGTTGGGAAGCACTTATACTAATGGGTGTAACAATTATGTTGTCTCTGAGCAGAGAAATGAAGGAGACAAGACCAATACTATCCCAGAAAAGAAGACCATGATGTGGCATCAAAGACTGGGGCATATTGGAGAAAAGGGCCTTCGAACACTACACAATAAAGGTATGGTTGAAGGTATGTCTAATTGCACTCTGGATTTTTATTTCTGTGAACATTGCATATATGGTAAACAGAATCGAGTAAGATTCCCATCTGGTGCTACAAGAGCAAAGGGTATCTTAGAGTTGGTACACAGTGATATGTTTGGACCTGTGCCTATTCCATCACTAGGTAATTCTGTGTATTATGTTTCATTCATAGATGATTTATCAAGGAACACATGGATTTATTTTCTTAGAAAGAAATCTGAGGTATTTGATAAATTTAAAGAGTTTAAGGCTCTAGTAGAAAATCAGACAGAGAAGAAAATAAAGGTATTGAGAACAAATAATGGTGGACAATTATGCGAAAATGAATTCGAAGAATTATGTAAGAAGTGTGGTATAGCAAAGAAGAAGACTACTCCATACACTCCTTAGCAGAATGGATTTGTAGAAAGGATGAATAGGAAACTGATGGAAAAAGCAAGAAGCATGCTCAATGATGTCGAGTTAGGAAAAGAATTCTGGGTAGAGGTAGTGGGTATAGCATGTTACCTGGTCAATCGATCACCTTCATCAGCTTTGGATGATAAAACTCCACACGAGGTATAGTATGGAAATAAACCCTCTCTTTAACATCTTAGAGTGTTTGGTTGTGATGATTATGTACATGTTCCTAAGGAAAATAGGAGTAACCTGGATAAAAAGGCTGAAACATGTATCTTTATTGGTTATAAAGATGGTGTGAAAGGTTATAAGCCTTGGAACCCAGAAACCAATAAGACTGTTTACAATCAAGATGTTGTTTTTAGAGAGGTAAAAGGTGTTTCCAAACAAGAATTCCTACCAACGCAAGACGAATCTTAGAAAATAGAGATTGAGTTGGATGATCCAAAATCTAAATAATCTGAAGAAGAGGAAGCAGAAGAAGAAGAACCTCATACCCCAGTATTGAGGATATTAGTGAGAGATAAAAGGAAACTAGAAAGGTATAGTCCACCCGATTTCTGTTCCAATTTTTCTTTATCTATTACTGATGATGGTCCCAAAACTGTCAGGGAAGCAGTGAATTCAAAGGATAGTAAACTCTGGAAGAAGGCCATGGTTTAAGAAATAGATGCCTTGGATAAGAATGAGGCATGGGATATAGTTGAGTTGCTAGCTGGAAGAAAATCTATTGGTAGCAAATAGTTTTTTAAGAAGAAGTTTAATGCACAAGGTAAAGTGGAGAAATACAAAACTCGGTTATTAGCAAAAGGTTATTCCCAGGTAGAGGGAATTAACTTTGGTGAGATTTTTTCTCCTGTTGCTAAGTTAACTTCTATTAGATTTATTTTATCTATTGTTGATGCTTTTGATCATGAAGTGAATCAGATGGATGTGAAGACAACATTCCTACATGGGGATCTAGAAGAAGAAATCTACATGAAGCATCTAGAAGGATTTGTAGTGAAGGGAAAGAAAGAGATGGTATGTAAGCTAAAGAAGTCACTATATGGTCTGAATAAATCACCTTGGATGTGGTACCAAAAGTTTGGCACATACATCCTTGGATTGGGATTTGTAAGAAGCAGGGTTGATCACTGTGTATATTCCAAGTAGGTTGGTAATCACTTCATTTATGTAGTGTTGTATGCTGATGACATGTTGTTGGTAGGAAATAACATGGATGTTATCGAGGTGAAATCGCATCTATCCTCCAAATTTGACATGAAGGATCTCGGTGCTACTAACTTCATTCTGGGAATGGAGATTAAAAGAGATCATGCAAACAAGAAACTCTGGTTGAATCAAAGAAAATATGTTGAGATGATATTGCAGAGGTTTAATATGCATGGAAGTAAACTGATTAAGGTTCCTATTCCTATAGGTGTAAAGTTATCTGCAAATCAGTGTCCCAAGACATAGGAAGAAGAAGAGGACATGTCCCATGCTCTATATGCCAATGCAGTTGGCAGCTTGATGTATGCAATGGTCTGTACTAGACCAGACATTGCACATGCAGTGGGAATTTTGAGTAGGTATAGGTCAAAACCAGGGAAGGAGCATTGGACAACAGTAAAGAGGGTCTTCAGGTATCTTCGTGGCACTACCATTTATGGATTTTTCTACCAAGACCATGATTGAACACAGTGGTGGACATACATGGCTTTGTTGATGCAGATTGGGCTGGAGATCTGGATCGTAGAAGATCTACAAGTGGGTATGTGTTTAACCTATTTGGAGGAGCAATCAGTGGGATGAGAAAAATACAGGTTGTAGTGGCACTCTCAACTATAGAAGATGAATACATGGAAGACACTCATGCAAGCAAGGAAACAATATGGTTACAAAGATTGTGTTAAGGTATTGGGTTGGTACAACAAGTAGTGAGATTAGATTGTGACAGTCAGAGTGAAATATTCTTGGAAAAGAACCCATCTTATCATTCGAAGACAAAGCATATTGATGTTCAGTATCACTTTGTGAGAGACATGGTTGAGGAAAAGAAGGTGTTGTTGGAAAAGGTTGACACTTTGAAGAATGTTGCAGATTCATTGACAAAGTCTGTGAGCACAAAGAATTTCTCCTGGTTTAAAGTAACAATGGGAATTTTTGCTTTGGATTGTTGACTATATAATCCCTTGGACCCCTGGATGCAAAGAAAACAACAAGTGGCAGAATGTTGGGTATGTGTTATATTCTTTGCATGTGTGTCTGTTGGGGCATCAGATTCGACAATTGCATCTAACGATCCCTCTAGTAGCACTCATTGTGTCATGTGCATTGGGCACTTTCCTAGGGGGGTCCCAAAGGGGGGGTGGGGGCAGGTATTCCCCCCTTGGTTACGTGCATTGTTCGGAAATGGGAGGTATCCCAGGGAAGCGCCCCAAATTTTTGTTTTTGGGTGGTTTTTGTTATTTTTAGTGGATTTTTCTATTTTAAGTGGTTTACTAAATTAATCCCGAATTAAGGGATTAGGGTTTTGGTATCTATGGAATACCTAAAAATATTGTATATATTGTATGGTGAATGGTGAAATTCAATATATGAATATAAGAAAGGTTTTCCTAGTTGAGGGTTTCCGGTATAAAATCTCTGTGTACTCTGTGTATGAACCATTAATTAATTTATGTTTTGCTTAAGAATCTATATGCATTGTTGTACTTCACAGGTTTAAAACTTGCACCGACCTCCCGAATGCTTTGAATTTGCAATGTAATACCAACTACACAGATGAAGGTGTTTCTTTCCCACATCACCCGACCACAGAAAGCTAAACATCATTCTCCTTATTTTTGAAAAATGAAAGGAGGTATAGCCGCCAAAGCCATCCAGTACACAGGTTGGCCTTTGAGCATTGATTTAACCAGTGTATACTGTCCCCCTAGAGACAACCATATGTTACACCACAACCCTATCATTTCTTCTATTTTTGTGAGAAGCCATCTCCAGTCCACAGGTTTATAAGCGTCGACCTTTAGAAAATATCCAAGGTACCAAAAACCTTTAACAAGTTCCTCGAAATTGTGGGGAAAAAAATCCTTTAAATTCTCTAAAGTCTCTCCAAAGACTCAAGCATAGTAAAAGATAGATTTAGACCAATTAATTAACAATTCAGAGGCCCTACAAAATGATAATAATAAATTTTTAATCTCTAACCACTCCTCAACTGAAGCATTTGTCATTATTAACACATTCTCCATAAAGAACAAGTCTAAGATCTTAACTAACCTTGAAATCTTAACCCCAAATAACTTCCCTTCTTCCTTTCTCTTTTTTAGCAGTAATCTAAGACCTTCCATAACAAGTATGAATAACAGCTACGATAATCGACAACCCTGTCTAAGTCCTCTTCCACTCTTAAACATTTGAGAGGTCTCCCCATTTATCAAAACTGCAAAGTTTGCACTAGTCACACAACTTAAAATCCAATTTGAGAAGGTAATACTGAAACCCGATTGGATAAGTGTCAAGCACAGGAAATCCCAGTTTATACAATCACAAATGTTCTTCAAATCTAACTTTAAAATCACAACTTTTGATTTTTTGACCTTAATACTATGCAATAATTCTTGTGTCGTGCCAATTGCATCCAAGATCTATCTACCTTTGAGGAATCCCAGTTGTTCCTCCGACAACGACCAAGAGAGAATAGGCTTAAGCCTATTTGCAATAATCTTTGAAATCAAATTGTAACATAAATTACAAAGAGCAATCGGTCTGTAATCCCCAAAGGAGATAGGATTATTTACTTTTGGTATAAGTGTCAAGAAGTTCGTGCTTAATGACTTGTTCACTAAACCACGCAATCTAGAGTCCTCCACCAGATCTAGTAAGCCATCTCCCACTAAATCAGAAAAATGGATGAAGAAATCCACAATCCACCCGTCGGGCCCTGAGCTCTTATATTTAGCGAAAGACTTTAGAACCTCCCACAGTTCTTTCTTTGTACACAGGTGCTCTAGTAGCATTGTATCCCCAATATTTACAAAACGATCATAAAGACTGGCGGTTTCAACTCGATCATTTATAACCACCTGATCTAATTCCTCATAAAAGGTTTTAAAAAACTTGACAGCTTATTTTTTGATAGCTTCCTGACTGGTATGGGTCTCTCCATAGTCATCCCTAATCTCCCATATGTGGTTCTTATTCCTCGTGAAGCTAGCAGAATTGTGAAAGAATTTTGTGTTTTTATCACCAGTCTTTAAGCACACTGCTCTTTTCTGAGTCTCCACTTTTCTTCTTCTTTTTTTAATATTTTGTCTTACTCTGCCTCTAGAAGTTTAATTTGTGTCTCCCTGTCACTATTAGTATTCTCCAAAGTCGCATCCAAGAATAATTGTTTCAGAAGTCCCTCCAAACGAACAATCTTTTCATCCTGGTTTCTTTTAAACTCTCTTTCCCAATCTTTTATATGAGCCTTCAAAGACTTCAATTTATTTGCTAATCTTTGTTGAACATCCCTTTCAACCAAATGAACTGGATCCTTCCAGACTTCAGTAACTAAAGAAAGCACCTCTTCTTCGCTTAACCATCTTGCATTGAACCTGAAGGGATAAGTCGTCGAGAAGGTAGGCCGATCTAACCTTAAAAGGACTGGTGCATGGTCCTAAAAATATGGATAATCCACCCACGACTTATACTTGCCAACACCCACAATGAGATCTTCGACAACTAAGACTCGATCCAGTCTTTTGGAGATACTCGCAATACCACTTTGTCCATTTCTCCAGGTTGGCACCAAAACATATGGGCTAAATATATCAATCTAGCTTCATTAAAAGTCTCTTTAAAGAATGCAGACATTGGATCCATACGCATTGCTTCTCCCCAACTTCACAGGTAAGATTTAAGTCGCCCATTATTAGTAACTCAACTTCCCCAACGAGAGCTACAAGTTGTAATATGACTTCAGTGATTTAACATTCTTCACATGATTGTGTTTACTTATGCTTTTACACCAGATTATATTCCAAATTTTATTGGTACATTCTTCACGTGATTGTGTTTACTTATGCTTTCACACCAAATTATATTCCAAATTTTATTGGTCAAACTTTTTCGTTAAATAATTATTAAAATTTCATAAAAAAAATAATTTGTATTCTATATCAATTTATAGCTAATTTAATTATTCTATTAAAATTCTTAAAATTTTAATAATAACAATTATTAGATAACTTATTGGTTTCATTATACTATATTCTATTGGATCGCATTGTAATCACATATTAATGTGATTTACTTTTATTTATTATTTTCAACTTTTACAATATGAGTCCATGTACTTAATATGGTAAATTACAAAGTAAAAAATTAATACTATTATTATTTGTGTTACTTTTTGTAATTGGGATAGTAAAAATTAGGTAATAATGATTCTATATATGCAATATAGAAAAACAAAGTTTTTAAATTCTAATCTATTTTTTTACTCTTTCAACCCATTTAGAATTGGTCCAAATTTTGGTAGAAAAATAAAGTTTTCAAATTCTAATCTAATTTTTTACTATTTTAACTCATTTAGAATTAGTCAAAATCCCAAAAGGAATTGTTCCACCGTGGATCATGGTAGAACATTGCTCTTTATCTTATCCCAATTATAATAACTATTTTGGAAAATATCTCCATTCATTGATTTATTATATCACAATACATTTTACTACCTTGTAAAAAGTTAACTCCATTTACCTCGCACATGATGATTTTCAACTTCCAAAAATATATCACGTTTTCATTCTATTACCTTGTAAACATTGACTCCATTTACATTTATGATTTTAAACTTCGAAAATTATTAACATAAATTAACATAAAAGTTGAAATTTGTATTCTTTAAATTGTGGATAATATAATATTTTAAAGAATGATTGTGTCATTGATGCATTTTAGCTTACATGCCCTACCTCGGTTGTCATAAGCCTAGAAAAGGCCAAATCACAATTCTGTTGCATGATATCATGAATCTATTGTTGAAATCCTTACTCTCGCACCTAGACATCTTGTTATTTAGTAATTTCTTTGTTGTAAATCAAATTAGTAGCTCACAGAACAACATATACTTGCTAGAATATTCAATCCAAATAAAAAGAGTGGAAGTAATATTGGAAACCTAAATCTCAACCATAATACACAAATATATTCTTCCTATCAACTAAGCTTATCATTCAAATAGCTTCAAATCTTACAAGGGATCGCATACTTGGGAAAATGGCCCATAGAGAAATACAAAAAACAATGAATAGTACCTACAAACCCTAACAACTCCTAATTTGTTGTACGACCTCGGCTTTGAATATTTCTCAAGATGTATGCACCTTTCCTTAATTAAACTTGTGTATACACTATTGTCTACATTAAAACTCACATATACACACTCAAACACTATATGAAACTATGTATGATGTTACTCTGGTGTTACGGCTTCAATAAACTAAAACCCACTTACGGTTGTCTCTGTTTTGTCTTCTCCCTAACCGGGTCACTAGATGGAAGACCTTCTCCACCTATCTAAAATCTCTTTGAGTCAGACTCTTTCATGATCCAACACTTGAGCAAAATTCCTTATTTTCTCTCTCTTGTGTATCAATGCACAATGTCTTACACAAGTGTATTTCTCCTTCACCCTAGCCTTTCTTTTATAATTTTAAGTTATGACCTAACTCTAATATCCAAAGTGATTGACGATTGAGATTACTTCTCACCTCACTTGAGATCAATGGCTATTGTTTAATTCACTAATGCTAATTAAAGCATTTCTTTAAATAAAACTCAACTCACTAATAAAAGAACTTTACTTTAATAATTCCTTTAATTAAAGTAAAGTCTCAAGGTAGAAGGATTTGGATGACTTCCACACATATAGACACTTAGACCCATGTATAAATACATGTCCGATGCTACAAGCATCAACACCCTCTTAGAGAAGAAGGCGCTTCTGGAAGAGCCACCTGGAACTGGTTCTCCCTCCAACCTCGTCATAATTGTGCACACATCGTCCTGTGCATTGGCATTCCTCCAACCCTACTGGTTAGCTACTCCTCGAATACTATAAGTCATTAAATCAATGACACTACATATCAATGCCATGAAGTTTGGAAACTTCGTCGAAGGCCTGCTCTCCCTTAATGTGCTCCTAGCAGCATCCTATTCCTGAGAATCCATAAATGTCATCTCATATCAACTTGGTATACTAATATGACTAGAAGGGGATAATTCCCTCTTCCCATCTAAAGGTTGACTCTTTCCATCTAAAGGTTAAATCCCTTTGGAGCTTCTCACTTCTCATCCTCTATTAATGAAATCAATCCATGATCTAAGATCCCCTTGGATCATGTTAGAGGTTGGATCTGCAACCAGTATACCCTACCCTCTATGACACCAATGTTGATTGTTGTGTAAGGGATAGCCTCCTCTAAATGTATGACTAATTTCCCTCTTTGAAAAGTCACGGAAAAACCCTTGTCCTCCAAAAATAAAACTCAGAGAAAGTTCTTCTTCAGTTATGGTACATAAATCACATCACATGCCTCTAATAAACCCCCTCACTCAAGTGGAAACATGATAGTTTCCTTCCCCTTCACTGCATACTTGAAATCATCACCAAGTTCCACATGGGTCCCTGAGTCCTCCGTTAGACTGCTAAATAGCTCACGTGCCTCTGTCATATTTTTTGTCCACTGAGAAACAACCAACTCCTACAACCTAGCACCTTTGTTGTTGTTTTGTGATCCTCTACCTGCAACTTTTCCCTAATTGTATATGTCTACCCCCATTGCAACATGCATACGCACACATTTTTCTCTATTGAAATATACATTTGTATGCACATGTTCCTTCTGTAGCCCATGTATACACATTTTTCTTCATTATAACCCTCATACACACACGCCCTGAGCGACCTTCTCAATGCGTATAGATTTGGAACTCTTATCTAATATACTAGACCTTTCTGTGACTCTACGTTGTTGCTTCATTGCCCAGATATGTCCTTGCTACCATACCTATATGCTCCTTCATCCTCCTCCTTGGGAGTGATCATATCTCCAAGTGAAAGTCATTCTTCACCTTTGCTAAGATCTCTTTGAGAAAAAATCATTATCTTCTCTCTCTATAAGTCACCAAATCCAATAGATATTTGATCCGTAGAGTTGATCTCTAGATCAAATTCTTTCTTCTCCCTTACAGAGATCCTCTTGAGTCATGGTTCTTTGTGGCTCAAGCACTCAAAACATTTTATTTCTGAAACTTCCTCTACGCAACCTATATGATCATGTATGCATCTGTTTCTACTAAAACCGACGTATGTATATGACTTTCCTTACTAGAACCCACATATGTACGCGATTTTTACCACTGCAACCCACATATAGCTTTGTACTCCTGCAAAACCAAGTTTTACCTCTGTACATTTGTTTCCCATAAATTCATCCTTTTATTTCTTCCTAATGGATTTAAGATCTGCTAAGATATCTTGCATATGTGATAATCTTCTACAAAATATAGTGGATCTGTGTTTGGTCCTTCAAACACCCACCATACACTCATGATATAATAGATATGTTTTTGTAACCCTTGATATAAACTGGATCTATTTCCTGCTACTCAGACCTAATAGATCTGTCATTGTGCAACCTGATATTGGCTCCCTCTCGAATTCCAAGCTTTGATAGCATGTTGAAATCCTTACTCTGGCACCTAGGTATCTTTTTATCTAGTGATTTCTTTATTGTAAATAAAATTATCATCTCATAAAAGAACATACGCTTGTTGGAATATTCAACTCAAATAAATATAGCAGAAGCAATACTAGAAACCAAAATCTCAATTGCAATACACAAAGATATTATTCCCATCAACTAAAAGTATCATTCAAATAACTTCAAATCTTACAAGGGCTCTCGTACCTGGGAAATTATCCCACAGATAAATATAGAAAACAATGAATAGTACCTACAAACCCTAGCAAATCTTGATATGTTGTATGACCTCGACTTTTCATGTTTCCCCAGATGTATGCACCTTTCCTTAAGTAAACCTGTGTATATGCTCTTGTATCCACTAAAACCCATGTACACACACTCAAAATTTGTACAAAACTCCATACAACATGACCGTACTACTATGGCTTGAATCAATTGAACTCACTTGTGACTTCCCCTATTATGTCCTCTCCCTAACCTGATCTCTAAATGGAATTCCTTCTCCACCTATCCAAGATCTCCTTGAATCATATTCCTTTGTAATCCAACCCTTGAGAAAAATTCCTTTGGTATCTCTTGTGTATCAACACACAATATCTTAGTTATGACCTAACTCTAATATCCAAAGTGATTGACATTTGATATTACTTCTCACCTCAGTTGAGATCAATGGATATTATTCAATTTCCTAATGCTAATTAAAAATCTTGGGCCCTCAGTTTTGAGAAGTGTCCATTTTGCGAAAAATGTGGAAGTTGAGCGAAAGACTTGAGTGTAGGAAAGAAGTTAGATGGGATAGAATATAAATAAAAATCATGCCAACAATGAAAACATATCATGCACCAATTAGACAAGAAATGAAAATATCCAAGAGCTTCAAGTGCATGCAAGGAAAAGACAGTGGAATCAAGATTGTCCGGAAAAACATCTAAATTAAGAATCCAAGAAGCACTTGAGGGAAAATATAACTAGGGAGCTATGTAATGGGAAGAGAGTTGTTTATATTGTTACATTTGTTTCCATAGGATTATTATTATTATCACTACTAGTATTGAGTCGGTCTCTAGAGCTATTGTAAAGGGTTCTTGAATGTCAATATGTTTACTCAGAGGTTGAGAATCTATAATGGGGATATGGGAATAACTTTTGTTGTGTAAAGTAATGTATGAGGGATGTGTTCCATGTATGAATGTTTGAATATGTTGCTAATATAAGAGACTATCTGGGCCTTAAAATTTGGATGTATTGTGCATGTATCTATGATTTCTATGTTGTGAATTTCCTTCTATCACGTGCATTAACATTTCATTACTTTTTATGTATGTATTTGATTATTGATGTATGGATCTGGATATGGTTATGTTAATTCCATTGATACATTCTTTGTGACTCATTTCATCACACACATCTCAAATGTGCTTAAGGTGAGATCTCCTTCCCTCGCGAAAGGTTGAATATGCCAACGCTGCTAGACTACAACTATATCCTTTGTTGGCAATCTTCAAGAACCTCAGTCTCAAATTTTGCACCAACAAATGGTTTTGTTGCAAGAACCTGACATTTAAAGTGATTATTTAGATCATTCCTTATGCGATCATCAAATATAATGTTGAGAATTGGTAGGAAATATGGTATGACAAGTTTATATAGCAAGACGCTAAGCTACGACACAAAATTTCAGTGTTGTGAAGAGTGTTTTCTTTTATTCGGAACTCGCGAGTGACTAGTATGACATATTTTGTATTTGATTCCCTGAAGAGGTATTTCAGTGGCTAGATAAGCTGCAAGAAGAATCGAAGCATAAAGATTGATTCAAGAGAAGATATAATTGTATTGTTGAGTGTTTAACAACTCTTCACAGATTGGATCATCATATCTCTAGTGATATGGAATTTTGGGTGCAGACTACATGTTGGCCCTTGACCAAGTTTTGGAGATCCTTGTTCATGTTTGACCTCTTTTGGGACTTCGATAAGTTGGTTGAAGGTGGAGCGCAAGTCGAAGCAGAGATTGTGGGATATCATCCTATTTTTAGGGAAGTTTTTGGGATTAGGGTTTATGTAACGGGTATGGGATGTCGGACCATGGGTTTACCAATGTTTAGGCCCATTTTGTAATGTATAAATAGAAATCTAGGCAATGTAATTAGGGTGTAATGAGGCCAATGTGCTAAGTGCGAATATTTTTGGATGCTTTGTGCATAATATGTGTTAAGAACTTTCAAACCTAAGTGCAAGTGATTGTAAGAATCTTGTGTATAGATAGTAAGAAGGTTTTGTGCTTAAACCTAGCTCGGGGAAGGAGGATCTGGTGAGGTGCACGCAGATCTCTTGTCCTATGTGGAGTGGGTTTTGATTCTTTATGCATAGTGTATGTTAATACTTGCAGAGCTAAGTGCAAGTGATTGTAAGAAGGCTTTGTGTTGTGACCTAACTCGGGGAAGGAGGATTCGATGAGGTGTGAGCAGATCTCCTGTCCTATGCGGAGTAGGGTTTTTGGGCTCTGTGCTTGTAGAATATTGAGAGAAGAAAATAAAGAAGAGAAGAGTTGGTGGACGTAGCCCCACACTAGGGTGAACCACGTATATCATGTGTTATGGTTTCTTTGTGCATTATGGTTGTATGTTAGTGATGTGATTTATGCTCAGTGTCGATATCTTTTTGTATTATGCATCTGGTATAATAGCTTAGTTCTTGGTAAGGTGAATGAATGTTAGATCTGATCTATCTCTCCATGCTAAGTGCTTGAATGTGTTAGATCTTTTTGAATACTGCGCTAATATATAATTAGGGTTTTGATTTGCGATGTGAATAAAGGTTAAATACTGATGAATGTTAACTGCTAAGTGCTTTGTTAGAGTGGAGTGATCATAGATCTGTGTCCCAGCTAGGTTGCAGACATTTGAGTCCTGCAACCACCCCTGCCTCTACCTCGGGTGAAACTTCATCTACTTCACAAGTGTTGCCGAAAGGGTCAGTATTTAGGGTTTTTTTGGTGCGTTGTTGAAGCATTGAACCCTGAGTCTTCCTCTGTGCCAAAAAATGGTTCTGTTGACGAGACCTGAAACTGTGATTGCTGGGAACTGAAGAAAATAAAGGTTTGTGCGTAGATCTATTTCTTTAGTGCGCAGTATTCTACTGGACTTGTGAATATCTGTGCTAAGAAGAGAAGTTTGATCTAAAGAAAAAAGACAAGATATTGAAGATTTGTTCTATGAGAAAGGTAAGATAAGTGAAAATTTTTGTTTCAAAATAATGAATCTAGGTATATTTGATAAATTTTGTACTAATCTGAAAACTAGGGAACAGTTAGAAGAAAGAAGATTTGATATGAATAGATCTGATAGAAATAATGAAAGATATGTTATTCCTATGCATAGAAAGAATGTTTGGACTAACAAATGGATGCAACATACTAGAAAGATTTTTTTGCAAGTTAGTTATTGTAACCCCGGTGCGCAGTACAGGAAAAGTTGGGGATCATTTAAGAGAAAGAGAGTATTAACCCTTTGTTACAGTTGCAGAAGACCGTGACATGTTGCTAAGGAATGCCTTGGTATAAGACCTAGTTGTATTTGTTGTAAATCTATGGACCATGAAGTTTTGGATTGTCCTAGAATGATTGCTAAAGTTGAAAAGATGAATATGAAACAAGAAAATGATGAAACAAGCCAATAAAATAAGGATATGATAGAACCCCAAAAATAATCAGAGACTGTATTACTACAGATGAAAGAAACCTTGACTGATCACAGAAATATCAACTTATCAGAGGTCTTAAAAGAGAAAGAGTACATAGAAAAAAGAATAGGAGACTTCGACATAGACTGTGTCCTAGATGAGGAAACACAGGTGAATATCATGACAGAAAGAACTTGGGAAATTTTGGGAAAGCCTGCTATGGTTCCTTCATTAGGAGGAATATGATTATTTAGAGGAAAGTTGATAACCCTATGTGAAAGAATTACCCAGATATATATGAGAGCTCATGGAACTTCGACAGAAGAAGAATTTGAGATCATTAAGTTTGTTGAGAAAAATGTTCCATTTGCTATCTTTCTAGGAAAAACCCGGATTGAGAAAGATCAGATATGAAGGAAACAAGAAGAGGAGGATCTAGAACAAAAAAAGCAAGAACTAAGATATTTCATGGCTAGGAGAATAGCGCACTTACTGGAAGAACAAGAGAACCATTCGAAGCTACTAAAGACCAAAGATATGAATGTCAAAGTTGAAAGGACATAGGAAGACTAGAGACACCTATCTATACAAGAGAGTAAAGAACCTACCCCAGAAAGAGAAGAAGTATTACCCTTGAATCCTATGAAAGACCCTCCACAGTGCGAAGTTATCATGCCAAGAGGAGATAAGAACTATAATGGAAAGAGGAAATCAGTGATTCAGATCACAGGAAAGAAGGCCAAAAATCTCAGTAAGAAGAGGGAAAAGTTAGAAAAATTACAAGAAGCTCCAGAAATAACTTTGTAGAAGGAAGGTTTCCGAAATTTGAACTTCGTCGGAATATCAGTACAACACATATTGGCACTTCGCCATGGCAGAAAAATATGACCATTGGAGGCATTATGAACATTCAATCGACGCTCCCAAATGGTTAGGAAAGCAGTTATGGCCTGAAAGTTCGCCATTGGACCATTGGGACTGCACCATAATAGATGGAATTGCATTGAATAAGGATTTGTGACCTGTTGAAAGAAACTGTTACAATGATATCTATCTATCCGTTCGAACGTTGCACTGAGAACACTTTTTCCAATTGTGATTATCTAAGCCCACAGAGAACTAGTTGATTTCACGCAATGATCATTGAGACCTCGCCATCCATTCTGTTACAGTGAGTATTGTTCACCGACCTGAGATATCAGATCTCGAGTGTGTATGTGGGAAGAAATTAGTGCAGCAGAAAAATCCGTCGAAGAGATTCTAATAGACCTCATGGCCAAGACGTTGATGTCCGTAGGCATCCAAGCCTCATCGAGACGAGGAGTGAAAGCCTCCCCGTTGACTGCTCGTGGATCTGAACCATCCCGAGCTGCGACCAATAAAAGAACCAAGCATCATGATGACTTGGAGAATGCGAAGATAATTCCATCCATCCTACCTGAGTACATTCCACCCCTGGCTAGTGTGGTGAGTTGTGACAGTGTCCCGAGGGACTTCGACTACACAGTCATCACTACGTACCTTCCGAAGGGAATAAAAGCAGTTAGATCGCAGTGGGAGAGGATTCCATCCTTGAAGATTAGTGATTATAACCTAGGAGACCGCAAGATCTATGGAATGCTCTCACCTCACAAATATTTGACCAAGACCAAGGGGAAGAAGTTGAATATCATCCCCCAGTCGTGGCCTATCGACATTGCAAGGTCCATTGTCTTGAATGGGATGAAGATACCACATTTTGGAAGGCACCAAGAGGTTAATGTGTGCATTAATCTTTTGTTGCCGTGCTTCCATGGAGGATATCTATGGTTAGACAGACGCATCACCGTCGATCCAGTGCTGATCCATAGGATCATTGGATTGAGCATGCAAGGACAAGACCCACAAGAATTTTATCCAAGGAAGGTTGCAGACCATGCCCTAGCACAAAAGATCAAAGACACCTACGATGATGTAGAGAAAGGGACGCAAGGCTACAAGATAGCCTCCATTCAGAATGGTGTAGTGCACCTTGCTTGCTAATTGATTGTTGGTAAGCTAGTAAGAAATAATAGACCCACACAGGTCATAGGGTTTTGCGTTGACCTCGCAGGAAATTGTGTGGAAGGACTTTAGATGAACTGGGCCAGTTACTTAGTCAATGATTTAGAACTAGATTGTCGCGAAGCTCAGGATCAGGGCTATGAGTTCCATTTTAGCTGACTATTGATCCTCATCGCATTTACTGCTTGGAAGATGTCGGCAGGTGTGACCTTCCCTGACATTGACCCATCCAAGCCACTAGATGTGCAGTTCACCACACTCTAGTATTGGAGAAATATGGGGAAACAATGGCAGTTGAATGTAGTATTCCATACCTACTACTTGCAACTTTAGAGGGCTATTGAGTCTTTCCTTTGTATGACATTGAATACCCTGGACAGGTTCAGGCCCCTTATAAAGTTCCGCGCAGATAGGCATTTTATTTATATTACTGTGCGCGCAGTTGAAAGTAAAGAAGAGATTCAGTCCTACTACAAGATCATAGAGGAGGACCTGAAAGAAATCACTAAGGAATGGCCCAAAGAGTTCCTTATACCAGTCGACCATGAAACACTGTCTGATCCCAACCTCATTGGAATTCCGGTGGTTACTTGCGAAGAGTATGATGCACCCAACAGTAGAAAAAATAAAAAGAAGGAAGATGTACAGGAAATACACATCACATCAGAAGAGACTGCATCATATTCACCTAGCAGAGGAGGAGACGATGAAGTGGACAAAGAAGAAAAAGAAGGGGAAGAAGACAAGCAGAAGCAGGGTGAAGTAACACCGCCCAGGAACACCCTTGAAGAGGTAGAGACATCCAAGAAAAGAAAGCTTTCCCCAATGAAACCTACATCGCGGAAGAAGTCCAAAGCGACTAAGTCGAAGCTGCAAACTGTACTCACAGTCGATGACTTCGACTTCATTATCGCAGCTGTATCAGATGCCTCGAAAAATATTTTGAAGAAAAATGAAGCTAAAGAAGAATCCATGTATGATATAATTGAGACAGAGCTGAGAGTAGTACAACAAGCTCTTCACTCCAGTCATGCAGTGTCCACTATGCCCCTGCCACCAGAAGAACCAGAGTTGGGACATGAGCCTGCCCAACTACGCAGAATAGTTGATGTCACTGAAGCTCACCTTCTTCCCGTGCAAGAAGAAAAAGAATAGGCCAAAGTGGCTCTAAAGCAAGCACAAGAGGAAATCATAGAGCAACAACGAGTTGCATAGCAGGAGAAGGGAGACCTTCAAAATAAGTTTGAAGAAAATAAAGCGCAAATCCAGCAGGAGAAAGAAAAGTTGCTCGTGGAGCAGGTTAGAGTTAAAGAAGCAGTCAACAAAGCACTTCACTTAGTGACAGGCTTAGAGTAGATGGAAGAATACCTAGTAGTAAATCAAGTCGTGAAGCTTGTTGAATCCATTCAACAGCTTCAACAAAGGGTCGCAGAACTAGAGCTACAAACAATGCCAAGCAATTCGTAGGAAGTGCGATATCAAAGAGAAGCAACTGCCAGGAGCGTAGTTGAAAGGATCAAAGCATTAGCCATGGAATGTAAACAACTAAGAATTCGTAGTACACAGACTTATGAGAACCTTACCGAAGACCCTGAACTGAAGACACTGGAGTCACATCTCCGAGAAGAAAAGAAGAAAGTAGCAGGAATACAAGCACAGTTGAAACTCCTATCAGCAGTTGAGAGGATGAAAAGATCCCAAGAACAACGCATGACTCATAAATAGGTCCATGCCATACAAAACAAAGTCATGGAAGTGAGTCAAAATCTCCAGCCAGTACAGGATGCAACTTGCCTACCTTTTGAGGAGATTGAAGGCCGAGGAGTAGAGCTAGAACAAGTAGTCACTTCGGTATAAAAACACTTAGAAGGACCTGTGAATGAGGTAGTTATTCAAGATTTTTTTGAGCAGGAGGCCCTGGTGCAGCAACAGGTTGAAGCAGCTCGAGCCAATCTCGAGGATTTTGAGCCAGACTTACCCAAACCAGAGTGACTCGGGACAAGTCACAGGTGAGTTTTGGGGGCCTTTTGGCCCTCGACCAAGTTTTGAAGATACTGGGTCATGTTTGACCTCTTTTGGGACTTCGACAGGCAGGTCAAAGGCAGAGTGCAGGTCAAAGCAGAGATCGTGGGATATCAACCCCTTTTTAGGGAATTTTTTGGGATTAGGGTTTATGTAATGGGTATGGGATGTCGGCCCATGGGTTTACCCATGTTTAGGCCCATTTTGTAATGAATAAATAGAAATATAGGCGATGTAACTAGGGCGTAATGAGGCCAATGTGCTAAGTGAAAATATTTGTTGATGCTTTGTGCATACTATGTGTTAAGAACTTGTAGAGCTAAGTGAAAGTGATTGTAAGTAGCTTATGTATAGACAGTAAGAAGGCTTTGTGCCTAAACCTAGCTCATGGAAGGAGGATCTGACGAGGTGCATGCAGATCTCCTGTCCTATGCAGAGTGGGTTCAGAGTATTTATGCATAGTGTATGTTACAAATTGCAGAGCGAAGTGCAAGTGATTGTAAGAAGGATTTGGGTTGTGACCTAACTCAGGGAAGGAGGATCTAGTGAGGTGTACACAGATCTCCTGTCCTATGTGGAGTAGGGTTTTTGGGCTATGTGCTTGTAGAAGATTGAGAGAAGATAATAAATAAGAGAAGATTATGTGGATGTATCCCCACACTGGGGTGAACCATGTATATCCTGTGTTATGGTTTCTTTGTGCATTATGGTTGTATGTTAGTGATGTGATTTATGCTTAGTGTCGATATATCTATGTATGATGAATATGGTATAATAGCTTAGTGCTTGGTAAGGTGAATGAATGTTATATCTGATCTATCTCTCCATGCTAAGTGTTTAAATGTGTTAGATCTTGTTGAATACGACGTTTCTCTGTAATTAGGGTTTTGATCTGCGATGTGAATAAAGGTTAAATAGTGATGAATGTTAACTGCTAAGTGCTTTGTTAGAGTGGTGTGATCACAGATCTGTGTCCCTGCTAGGTTGCAAACATTTGATTCTTGCAACCACCCCTTCCTCTACCTCGGGTGAGACTTCATCTTCTTTGCAGGTGTTGCCGAAAGGGCCGATAGTTAGGGTTTTGTTGGTACTTTGTTGAAGCATTGAACCCTTGGTATTCCCATGTGCCAACACTACCCTAGAATTATATTTTATCGAGTTTGTTGTAGAGAATCACTAAACTTTTTCAAAATCAGAAGTTTTATTCCATGAAGGAGCCATAGGAAGATTGTTGTTGGAAATACCTCTTTGGATCAAGATTTTGTTAGCGAAATAAGGGATGTTCCATGTTCCCTTAGTTGAGATGGCATCATAAACCCATGTTCCCAGGGGGGAGGTGGTTCGTGGGAGGGTCATGAGTCCATAAAGAAGGAGTTTTTGGAGATGGAGGGATGACAAGAGAAAACTGCAAGAAATGAATAAGCTCTAAGGAGGGATGAGGATACTAAAATTAGGTGGCGGAACCATATGAGAAAGGTCATGAAGAGACATTATCAATCGTGGAAAGAGATCGATTGTGAAGGTATTCGAAGAAAATAATTGGAGAGATTGCCGGAGTTGCAAAGACGTGGAAGGTTGGCCAACTAATGGTTGAAGGAGAAATTTTTGGAGAGTGGTGAAGATTATGCCGGAGATAGAAAAGATAAGGTAATATTAGGAGAAATAGATGAAGAAGTAAAGGTAATTGTCACCACTGAAGAAGAATACTTAGTCGAGACTTCAAAAGGAGTTGTGGGAGAAATGGAACCCACAACTCTAGAAAAGGCTGGACTGCATCATCGGGTAGATAGAACCTTGAAAGAAAATGCAATCCCCCAGATCAAATAACTTCACTATGTAAGTAAATGCCCCAGCCCCGAGTCACCTATACCCCCGATGCCATCTAAAAATATGGTAAATTCCACAATCAATCTTTCTATCATTTCTATCATTTCTAACCCTTCTATCCCAATAAGTTCTAGTAGTAGTAGTAGCAACAATGTGGAGAGTGTTTCATTTATATCACAACCAAGACCTTCTAGGTTCATATTAATAGGATCTCCTATTCCATCAATGACACATCAACATGTGGGATCTCTTACCCGATACCCAAAGTTTTGGGGTAAAGGTGATGACGATGTTGAGTAGCACTGACTTCTTTGTGAAGCCATATGGAGGTCTCACGGAACTCTATATGCAAACAAATTGGTTGAATTCTAGACTACTTTGAGGGGTCGAGCTCTAAAATGGTACATCAAATCTATCGAGCCAGGAAATAATCAAGGGAATCCTTTCTCTTTAACTCAAGTGAAGAAAATGTTTATAGTGGAATTTCACTAACCAAGTCTGAGCAACAGGTTCTCTCCGAGTTGCGGGAAATAAAACAAAGAGATGGTGAATCCACATGGGAATATAACCCAATATTTAAGGATTTGATAGGGAAATGAGAAAACCCCATCCATGAAAATCATCATAGAGAATGGTTTATTCAGGGACTATTATCGTTAACATGAATCCCATTGACTCAATAAAGACTAGCTACTTTGGGAGAGGCACTAGAACAAGCCATGAAAATTGAGGCTATGATATGCTATCCTTGAAAATTGGGAGTAATGAGACCACCTTAATATCATAATATCGTGCAACTGCAAGGACAAATCTCAACATTAACTGACAAGATACAAGAGTTGTGATCTGAAAAATCCTTACACGCTATTAATTTTAAATACACATAAACATCTACTTGATTCTTGAAATAAAATGATCTCTTGATTGTATGCAAATTACATGTGAAAAACTTATCTAACCAAATCCACTTTAGTGATACTTAACTTGCAAATAACTGAACTTGAAATGAACAACAATAATCTAATCACATACACAAGTTGGGAAAAAAAAGGAGTTCACCCAATTTTGGATACCTCTCCAGGTCCACTTCTAATAGAGACCTTATTTATTAATTGTCAAATACTTGTGTTTTAGAATGACCTTTTCATATGTTTCTCAAATGCATAAACAAAGTGCATCATTGGATTCTTGGAAAAAAATCATGCAAAATGAGTATAAATTTCTCGAAAATAAGTCAAGGTATCGATTGGAATGCTTTAGGATTTGGCCTCACAACTTTGGTACCCTCAGGCACGAGTTACAATATCAAACTATACATTATTTGTGTGTACAATCCTTGGTCTGCGCATCCATTAAATAGGGCGTGGGCCACTTAACCAAATATGGATTTTGTGGCATGCATTAACTATAACTTAGGTTGTTTTTTTTTAACAAACCTGCTTATATAGCTTATTGGTTAATTTGTTGTAATATTATATGGTAAGTCGAGGGTTCAAGCCCTGCCAACCACCATATATATTCGCGTGCCTTTTGTTAAACAATTTACATATGGTTATATGTTATATATATAGTATATAGTTGAACTATATACTATATATATAGTATATGTGTGATTACAAAAGTCTCACATATATTATTAAATCCCCCCATTCTTTGGATTGGTGGTTACATGTTGTATACATGAATAAAGGGCTATTGTTGCCCAAACAAACTTTAACACTAATTCAAATACAATATGTGTCACTCATATGTTAAGTCACAAATGATGTGGTAATGAGGCTTGTGTTATACCTTTGGGAGGTTATGGAGGTTGTGGTTTCGACCCCCATCGACTCCATAATTTTAACATATATTAACCAATATTGGTTAATGAGAGGATGTCATGTGGTAGCCTCTCATTAGCTCTCCAATTCCACTTGCTAGTGGATGATTGGACCACTTGTGCACCACTTGTCAACTTGAAATTCAACCACCTGGAGGTAGGATCTTCCCAGTCAACTACCAATAATCATGTGCCACCTGTTACCCTTGCAGTGGTGACATGTGTCACCACTTTTTTCCCATGTGTACTTTGACCTTTGACCTAGTTGATTGGAAATTTGATCGCTTATAAATTTTTCATATGAACTATGTTTGAGGTGTTGTTTGCATCGTTGGAAATATGATGATGAGATCTACGTAGTGATTCCATTTTCGAGATGATTTGAGACAGACAAATTTTGATCATTACTAAACCATTATGGACCTTTGTGGATGTTCTATATCTTTCTGGACCTCTATGAGAATTCTCGGATCCTATTTGATCATTCCTCCCCATTGGAAGACTTTTGGACCACCAAAAGTATTGATTACTTAACAACTAAGTGAAGGTATATTTCCCTCACCCTTCTGATCTCCATCCATTTTTCTTTTCTTGGTTTTTCCCCTTTAAGACCAACTCGAATATATTCCACATAACCTCATTGTGAAGTTCTGATTATTCTATCGAGAAAGACACTTCCTATAGTTCGTCCAAAATTCTGGAGCAAAATCATCCACTGTTGGAACCTAAATACTTTCATCTTCATCCATAATCATAGGAGGCTCATAAAGCTTCAAATTCTCAAGATTTACCATTGAATACATTTGCATCTAGGTTGCTATATCTAGATGAAAGGCACTAGTACCAATCTTCTCGAAGATATTGAACAAGCCATATCAAATTGGCCTCAGTTTTTTACCTTCACCTTTCAATCTATGTTTTCTGTTATGTAACCATACATGATCACCGAATTCAAACTCATGATCAACTTGATGTTTTTCATGACTCACCTTATATTTGGCTTGTCTCTTCTATAATTTTTCTTGTACTGCTAGATATACCTATTGAATTCTCTGAATGAACCTTTTATCTTTATCTGTATCATCCTCTCCATCTTCTTTACCTACTTCTCCATAATCAAATTCCATAGGTGATTTAGGAAAGTACCCAAAACATACTACAAAAGGAGTTTTCTGAGTAGACGAATGTTGTAACGTCCCCCGGCCATCAACCCACTGGCCAGGGAAACGCTACTGTGCAGAACAACATCATTCTCATACTTAATTAATAACATGCATTTAAGTCATATTAAACACATTTAACTTAAAGTAAGCACAACACTACTGCTAACATAAATGATCCCTAGCATTAACAATAATTCATGATTATATCGGAATACATGATAATATTGCAAGAATCACATACATGCATATACTTATAAATTAAGTACAAAATTAACACTTATCTTTTATTACTGGCGTAATTCCACCAACCATGTGCAGGCCTTCCATGAACCTCCCAGCCTTAGACCACGTTGCTCATCAAGCTCAGTAGTGGAAGATGGAATCAAACAGATGATGTTTTGGTCTTCAGGAAGACGTCTCGGTTTTCTAGTTCTCAGAGCTACGTGAGGGTATCCAAAATTAGACACAAAGGATGATGGAATGAGGAGTGACCGCCTCCATGGCTGACTTCTACAGTTTTTAACTGCATGTGCCTAGGTCGACACATGTCACCCATGAAGTTGCATGCATTCCATCAGCATGCGTTCCTCTCCAGGAACTTAGGACAAAACATATATTTCACATGGATTTTGGAGTAATATTAAAATATTATTCCCAAGGACTTAAGCCCCTAGGCTCAACACTTAGACTCTATTTCCAACCTTCCAGCCCCTAATCCCTTACCCACTCTGTGGAATATTAGTCTCCCATCACTCATTCATCGTGGTCGGTCTGCACGCAACAGTGTTTATATTTTTATCAATGTTCTGCATGATTACATATACAAAAGCAGGCTCATGGCATTAACACTTAGGCTCTCTAGCCTAATAACACATAAGCCCACCAACTTATATAAACTTGTCTCACCAGCCTACAAAACATAATTACAATTCATAATGAAAGCTTTATACTTCATAGACACGATTTACAACAAGGCTCGGCCTTGGGGACATTACAATCCCCTCCCCTTATTTTTGCAATGTCCTCAGTGCAACATTACACTGCATCTGCAAGCTTTTCAAAATTTTCAAAAACATGCAGGTACTCTGCTCGCATAACATCGTCATGCTCCCATGTCACGTCCTCAGAACCATACCAGGTCCACTAGACCTTTACAAGCCCTATAGATCGATTCCGGATATGTTTGTTTTTCCTGTCCAATATGCGCACAGGATGCACTTGTAGGACACCTACTTATTCCACCTGAATCACATTCCAATCGATAACATGATTAGCATCTGGTATATATTTCTTAAGCAATGAAACATGAAACACATTATGTACAGTCATAGATGCAAGTAATGCAAGCATATATGCAACTGGCCCAATCCTTTCTAGGATTTCAAATGGCCCACAAAATCCGGCTACCAACTTGGCGTAACTTCCCAGCTTCAGGGAACTCCTGTTAGCTTTCACTTTCAGTAAAACATGATCACCCACTTTGAAATCTCTGTGGGTTCTTTTCTTATCATCATAACTTTTCTGCCTGTCCTGGGCAGCTTTAAAATTCCACTTAATTTTTATCATTTTCTCCTCCGTCTCCTTGAAAAAATCTAGCCCAACTACTGCTCTATCAGCTAGATTATCCCATCTCACTGGAGTATTGCACTTTCTTCCATAAAGTGCTTCAAATGGGCTCATATTCAACGATGCATGATACCCATTGTTGCAAGTGAATTCTACCAAGTGCAGGTAGTCTTCCCATCTTGATGGTTTGTCCATCACATACATTCTCAGTATGTCTTCTATTACTCTGTTCACCCTCCCTATCTGTCCATTAGACTCAGGATGATAAGATGTACTAAAGTTTAGATTCATTCTGAATCCTTTGAATAATCCTTTCCAGAAATTCGAGGTGAATTTCGGGTCTCTATCAGACACAATCGTTTTAGGAATTCCATGCAATCGTGCCACTTCCCTTATGAAAATATCAGCAACATCTGCTGCCTTGTGAGTAGTTTTCAGTGGAATAAAATGGGCAGATTTTGTAAGCTTTTCCACCACTACCATGATCAAATCATGCAGCTTGCTTGTTTTGGGCAATCCTATAATAAAATCCATTGTCACCACTCCCACTTCCAGTCAGGAATGGGTAAAGGTTGCAGCAACCCTGTTGGGTGCCTATGATCAGCTTTAACTTTCTAGCACTCCATACATCTGGCGATGTATTCATCGATCTCTCTCTTCATACCTGACCAAAAGTAATGGCTCTTGACCGCTACTACTGTTTTTTGATATCCAGGGTGCCTTGCATAAGGCACATTATGCATCTCCTTCAAAATCATCTATTTCAAGAACTGTACAATGGGTACAAAAATTATGTTCTTGTACAACAGTATTCCATCGGTTTCCAATTTATAAATTTCCATCTTCTGTGGCATTTTACCCTATTGTAGCTTGGCTACCAATTCTCTATACTGCAGATATACATTTGTAGCCTCTAGAATTCTTCTTTTAATATCAGTCTGATACATGCTAATGGATGTAGCATGTAATTCATGCACCCTCCTACTGAGTGCATCAGCCACTTTATTCTCCTTTCCTTTGATATGCTTGATCTCAAAGTCGTACTCACATGAAAATTCCATCCACCTACTTTGTCTAGCATTTAAGGTTGGTTGATCAAACAAATATTTCAAACTATTATGGTCTGTTCTGAGTTCAAACCTCCTTCCCAGGAGGTAATGCCTCCATTTCCTCAGAGCGTGAATGATTGCTGCCAACTCCAAATCATGAGTGGAATAATTCTTTTCATGCTCTTTCAGCTTTCTGGACTCATAACAGATTACAAATCCATTATCACTGAGAACTCCTCCCAATCCTTCTTTACACACATCTGTGCACACCACGAAATCCACATTTGGACCTGCAATCCTCAATATTGGAGCACTGGTTAACCTCTACTTCAATCGCTGGAAACTTTTCTCAGACTCTTTAGTCCACTGAAACTTTTCCTCCTTCCTTTGCAAGGAAGTGATAGGGTGAGCTATCTTTGAGAACCCTGTAATAAACCTTCTGTAATAGCCCAGCAGACCCATAAAGGATATAACTTCTACCACATTCCTTGGAACTGACCATTCTCTCATGGCCTCAACCTTTTCAGGATCCACGGCGATCCCTTCTTCTGAAATAATGTGCCCCAAGTAATGGATCCGCCTTTGATAAAACGAGCATTTTCTCAACTTGGCATACAGTTGGTGTTCTCTCAACACTTGCAACACCATCCTCATGTGTTGTTCATGCTCTTCCTCTAACTTGGAATACACCAAAATTTCATTCAGGAAGACTATGACAAACTTCTCTAGATAGTCCTTGAATACACCATTCATTAAGCACATAAAAACAGTAGGTGCGTTCGACAGCCCAAACGGTACCACTGTGAACTTGTAATGACCATACCTTGTTCTAAAGGTGGTCTTGCTGATGTCTTCATCCTTTATTCTTACCTGGTGATATCCCGACTTGATATCTACCTTCGAAAATATTTTCACACCTTTCAACTAATCGAAAATATTGTCGATCCTCGGCAAAGGATACTTGTTCTTGACAATTACTTTGTTCAACTGTCTGAAATCAATGCACAACCTCAACATCCAATCCTTATTCTTCACGAATAGGACCGGGGCACCCCAAGGTGACACGCTTGGGCAAATGTACCCCTTCTTTAGAATCTCTTCAAGCTGCAATTGCAACTCTTTCATCTCTGGCATACTCATTCTATAAGGAGATTTCGACACCGGAGCTGCTCCAAGCATCAAATTTATAGAGAAATCGATATCTCTCTTCGAAGGTAGTCTGGTTACCTCTTGAAATACATCTTCAAACTCTTTAAGTACCTCATGATCCTCAATACTTGACACCTTATCCTTAGGCATTTCCCCCACATGGGTTGCAAATAATTGACATCCTTTTCTGTAGCACTTCTTCAGCTGCATTGCTGAGATTTCTCTAACAGTAATAGCTCTAGGAATTCCTTGGACGGATCTCTGATTCCCTTCTTCATCTAAGCAAGTGAATGCCTTGTTCCGACATTCCAAGATGGCATGGTGCTGGTCCAACCAGTCCATCCCAATTAGACAATCATAAGAGCCTAACGACAGAATATTCAATTCAGCCTTTGTGCTCAATCCCTTCATGTCCACCGGACAGGACTTAACCAACTCAGTGACTTTCCTCTTGGTTCCTGTAGCCAACTTCATTAACCAAGACTTTTCATGTTTTCTTCTTGATAAATGAAAACTTTCCACCACTCTAGGGTCTATATAACTATGGCTAGCCCCTGAATCAATTAAAATAATAAATGGTTGGTTGTTAATCATAACTTCCACTTCAATCATGTGTGACTGAAATTCAACTTGCTTGTTTTCCACAGCCGCATATATCCTTGGCATTCTACTGCCCATGTCCTCCACTGTTTCAGCTTGTTGAACATTATGGACAACTATTGCTCTGTCATTATTATGGGGACAATCTCTGTATTGTGGTTCTCTTTACAATCCCAACACTGAATGGGCATCTGTCTCGATCTTTGTTCCCCCACTTCAGCCATTCTCGGGTCTCTAAACAATGGATGTCCTTGAGGACTATTTCTGAAAAAGGGAGGTTTGTTTCCCTTCTATGTTCTTTCTTAAACTTCTTCTGGTCATCCCAAGCCTTCTGAAAGGTAGGATTTTCTCTTTGTTGTTCATATAATCATTTTGTTCTTCTTAATGTTTCTTCCATAGTCTTAGGATCATCATACTAAATCTTGTCACCAATGGGAGGTGGCAGTCCACTCAGATACCTCTAAATCTTGACAGCCTCATCTTTGATGAATGGAACATACTTCAGTAATTCCAAAAACCTTCGTTTATATTCATCAATGGTCATGCTGCCTAGCTTGAGTTCGAATAACTCCTTCATCTTTCTATCATAGTATCTTTTAGTCAGGTATTTCCTCTTGAAATACCTCTTGAATTCCTTCCATGTGATATCTTTCTCTCTAACGTGTTGCACCTGCACAAGATGATCCCACCACATGGATGCTTTTCCTTTTAGTTGATACATCGCAATTCTTCCTTCTGTATGAGAGGAATAATTCTTCAGTTGGAAATATTTCCTCATGCCAAGCAACCATGTTTCGGCATCTTCCTCTTTATGTTCTCCATCAAACGTAGGAGGCTTAATCTTATTCATCTCCCCTTTCAATTCATCCACTCCAGATCTTCGGTGTTTTCTGGTAGGGCATGGGCTTGAACTACTGTGTGCTTCCTTACCAGAATGCTTTGGGGAGCGACGACGATGTCTGCTACCACTCCTCGATCTTATTTTTCTCTCACAGGTCCTACGACTCCCTGTTTTTCTTGAGTCACTCTCCTTTTCCAATTTCTTTTCTATTCTTTCCAGGCTCTTCAACATCTTTAAGTTGAATTCACCCTATTGATCCCTGACCCTCATGATATTTCGGCTATCATCTCGGCAAGCCTGGGCATCTCTCTACAATATTTTGATGATTTTCATCATATGTCCTTTCTTATCCATCTCTTTTCCTTGCCCATTAGAGTTTGACCCTTCGACTCCCAAGTTGACATTCCTTCCTTCTCTTTCGTTCTCTGAAATTTAGGCAATCCACACCTCTTCCATTTCTATACTCGACATCGATTCACAGTTGTCCTGACACTCGTTGAACTCTGCACACACAACGTGAAGTCAACCAAATTTTGTCAGGCCTTACACCCTTAATAAAACTACAACATTCATAAACCAACACGAATAAAAAAGCGTTTCGATTCCATGAATTTTTCAAGTTTTGCTCGGCTCTGTAATTTTTGGGTGATAGCTCCCTCTTTCTTAGCCCCTACCCTCGTAACCAAAGGTCGTGACAAAATGATAGAATACTAGGTGCTACTCAGGATTTATTTCACACACCAACGATGACAACTAATTTTATTTATTTTTTTCTTTTCTTCGAGGGACAAAATCCCTGAATTTCTATGGGGCCTAGTGCAAAACAACCCTTCCCTTATCCTCCTCCAAGCGACCACAACCTGGCCTTAGCACAAGCACCTTTCACAACTTGTGATTTGGAGATTCAAGGCTCTCAACTCCTCTTTCTCCAAATGCCAATACCCGAAATGCGATACGGGTATGGCACCCTCCTCACTAGCACCTGCTACATATAACCATAGGCTAGGCTAAACACTAGCACTACTCACAACTCACGACTCCACGAGTTGGAGTGTTGAGCCCTCGTGCTCCTCCTTTGCGAATCCCCGAAATGTGAAAGGTCAACGTTACGTGGAATCTGCCAAAGAGACGCGTACACGCCAGTTGTCTCCTCCATTGTACTCTACTTACGAGATGTGTCCTTGCCGCCCGTTGCACGAGACCTTGGCTCTCGGTGTTTCATGAACTTAGAGATCAAGGTGCAACTTCTTCACCCTTCGAAACCTCGAAACATGATAAGTCAACAATGGGTTGACTCTTTCCCAGGCGACATGTGTCCACCACCTGTCAACCACGTGGTCCCCACTTAACATATGTGCCCTCCTTGATGGACGACTACGATCAAATAGTGACTTCGCACATCGCGAGTTTGAACAATATGTTCTTTGACCTTCTTGCTCTACGAGTCAATGAAATGCTGAGCTCTCACCATGTGTCCTCTATAATGGATGGTTTGATTTCCTCTTCAAAGATTTCAAGATTTTGTGACTCGCACGTTGTAAGGTTCTTTCCTTTGAACCCCCGACTCCCGAAACACCAAAATCTCCCTTTAGACGATCGACGGTCCAGAGCACTCCTGGGTCAACGGTCATGATCACGTCATTCTTTCATGTATCGTGAGTTGGTTTAGTCTTGCCCTTTGACCACTCTTAATCGTGAGTCAGTGAAATGTTTCTCGATTGCCACGCGTCCCTCCTTTGGTTCTTCCATCGGTCGACACATGTCCAACTTGATATCTGACGGTCTAACTTCCCGTCGGGATTTCGTGTATCACGATTTCCACACTCCTGTGCAACTCCAAAGGGTTTTAAACCTTGTGCACATTCTCCATATTTGATGGTTGTGAGGGTTCTCCTTTCCTACCGAACAGATTCTATGGCTCCAACACTTCTAGTGTGGAGTTCTCTCTCTCCCTGTGGCCATATACTACACCAGTTGTAGTTTTATAATACCACTACACCTCTTGAAATTTGTAACATCGTCAAGTAGTCCATTGACACTCAGAAACATTCTGAGGTACGAAATTAGTCCTCCAGACACAATTTATTCTCAAAAACTTGGTCCAAAGACCACTTATCCGGCCCATCCAGGCTCAACGTTGAAACTAGGATCTTATACCAATCTGTAACGTCCCCCGACGTCAACCCACTGGACGGGGAAACGCTACTGTGCAGAACAACATCATTCTCATAATTAATAACATGCACTTAAGTCATATTAAACACATTTAACTCAGAGTAAGCACAAGATTACTGCTAACATAAATGATCCCTAGCATTAACAATAATTCATGATTGTTATCCACAATTTTGGTCATCGTGTTGATGTCATGGTGATGTTATGATGATGGAAAATCAAGCTCTTCACTAAGAATACTTTCTTGAGAAAAGTTACAGTTGTCTTCTTCCAGAAATCACACTTTTGAATATGTTCGCAGGCTACCTATATATTCACCTGCGAGAATGCTTGATTCTCGTAGGCTGCATTAAGCTGGGGTGTGAACTTCTCGCACTGTACTCATTGTTAGGGTGCGAACATGTTCTTAAAGGGGAAAAAGATAAAAATCTCGAACCTTCTAGAAGGGAATCTTCTAGAAGGGTGAGTTGGCTTTCGAATGGTTATTCAGGTGCTGGCATTCCAGATATCTTGGGATCATTCCCTATCCAAGTAACTAATCTATCTTCTCCTATATATTGAGGAGATTGCTCATGGAAAGGGTTAAGAAGTTAAGTTAAGCAAGCTAGCAAGAGATTGATTGGAGAATTAGTGAAATACTGTATGGAGGACTGATGCTACAGCAACTAGAGACAACAGCAAGGTCATCACAAGTGGTTGATTTTCTTCATGCATGAGAAAGTGTGTGTGTCAGAGCTAGGAGCCATCAAAAGGAGACCTACGACATCAAGGCTCAGGTTGTAAGTTTCACTTTCAATTAATTCAATACAGTAATATGTCCCTTTCCCATAAAGATGATGTCACTTTATTACATAATTCCTTGATCATATGTATAGACTAGTTATTGAATATATTAATCTGCCTTTACTTCGATTGGTTCGTTCTGTTGTGATCTGAATGGGACGAGAGCATTGGAGAAAAGCTTGGAACAATAGAGATCTAAGGAAAGAGTTCATAAGGTATGTCCATGATCCTCATCTCTTAGTTCATTCAATAGTCTAGATCTAGGGAAAGGGTATTATTTTGTCCTGTTTTGTTCTAGATCCAGGTGGATCTAGGAAGATCAGTTTGTGTCCGCACTTACGGATTTATCCTGAAACAATGATTACAGCGGAATACATGATAATATTGCAAGAATCACAGACATGCATATACTTATAAAATAAGTACAAAATTAACACTTCACTTTTATTACTGGCGTAATTCCACCAACCACGTGCAGGCCTTCCACGAACCTCCCAGCCTTAAACCACATTGCTCATCACGCTCAGTAGTGGGTCACCCCCAAGTTGGGACTAAGCTCCACCCAAGGCAAGGAATCCTAGTGTAGGTTGAGGTTACAAGGAAAACTGCACAGAATAACCGGAAGGATTCTTCCCAGGATGCCTTCTTATGCCCACTACTCATGGACTCTCATTCCCCACATGCCTGTTCCACCCAGGAGTATACACCTTTACAAGAACAGTCCATTAGTGCTTCACCTCCCTCTCTAGGTCTCGACAACAGGCTGGATCAGGAAGTCTTAGAGATTCGTAGCTAGTGTTGGACTCTCTTTGGAAGAATACCACTTCCCAGTAGACTCTTTCACCTAAAAATAGCTTCTCATAGGTTTGATCGACTGCCTCTTCAACTAAGGGCCTTAAAAACTTGTTCTTCAGCCCCTTCCAACTTAATTCCCGCACTATGAGGATAACCACAACACAACCCCACTCAGGAAAATAGAAAGCAACAACCTATAGACAGATTGGATACGAATTCATCTTTGCAATGGCGGATAGACTGGGATCTTGAACTCACAAGTCGACTTTCCCCTCCTGACCAGTTCTCTCAATGGTGCATAGGTATGTCAATGGAAGACATAGACCAATAATGGAATCATACATATGATGTTTTGATCTTCAGGAAGACGTCTCGATTTTCTGGTTCTCAGAGCTACGTGAGGGTATCCAAAATCAGATGCAAAGGATGATGGAATGAGGATCGACCCCCTCCATGGTTGACTTCTACAGTTTTTAACTTCATGTGCCTAGGTCGACACATGCCACCCATGAAGATGCATGCATTCCATCAACATGCGTTCCTCTCCAGGAACTTAGGACAAAACATATATTTCACATGGCTTTTGGAATAATATTAAAATATTATTCCCAAGGACTTAAGACCCTAGGCTCAACACTTAGCCTCTCTTTCCAACCTTCCATCCCCCAATCCCTTACCCACTCTATGGAAGCTTAGTCTCCCATCACTCATTCATCGTGGTCGATCTGCACGCATCAGTGTTTATATTTTTATTAATGTTTTGCATGATTACATATACAAAAGCAAGCTCTCGGCCTTAACACTTAGGCTCTCCAGCCTAATAACACATAAGCCCACCAGCTTATATAAACTTGGCTCACCAGCCTACAAAACATAATTACAATTCATAATGCAAGATTTATACTTCATAGACATGATTTACAACAGGACTCGGCCTTGGGGACATTACAAATGCATGGCATGATTATAGGCATGCTGGATATAAGGTAATTGTTCATCCCCTCATTTAGGATGCTTTTTGTTTTTCAAAAACACATGTATTCTAACAGAGGACGAACACCTTCAGTAACCACTCACACAACCAGATCAAATATTAACACACTGATGTTTTGACGTAGTAAAACCCTGACAGGGAAACATTCATGGCCCTAGCCAACGTGGACACTTGGATTAGTTTATTAATGAAAAAGAAAAATATTATAGAGAGATTTTACAAGATATTTTCTCACAATCGATCATCAACAAATGACCCTCCATGCTCTTTAAATAGAGATCATGGACCAATCAAGTGTTAAGCCATGGATCAATGTATCTATTAAGATCGAGGAGAATATGAACCCTTGGATCACTCTATGTTCAGAACATATCGTGAACATCATATTTCCTAAATACAATTGCATACTAAAGAAACACACTAATAAACACACTTTTACCTGACGACACATTAGACCAAGTAGATATTAACTAACTCCTAAGTGTCTAAATATCCTACTATCCTCCCTTAAGAACAACTTGGGATAGGATTGAAGTATTTACAATAGTGAAACAATAGGAGAAGGAAGGAGGCATTAGAGCCTATCCACCCTTAATCACAACTTCCTAAACTCCTAAAATAGAGAGAAGTTTGGAAAACTTTGCTTCTATAAGAGACTTTGTGAAAATGTCTGCAACTTTATCTTCTATAGGGAAAAAGAGCACTTCAATAAATTGATCATGAATGAGCTTTCTAATGAAGTGCATGTGTATCTCGATGTGTTTTTTGCACTGATGTTTAACTGGGTCTTTGGCGAGCTTGATGGAACTCTGATTTTCTCACCAAAGGTTGGTCCAATGATGTTGCTAGAATCCAAACTATGAAAGCATCTATCGAAGCCACACAGCTTCTTGAATTTCATTTACCATTGCTCGATACTCTTCTTTTGCTGAATTACATGCAATAGCGTGTTTTTTCTTACAGGCCCAAGTGATAGGTCTTGAACCAAGGCTGAAAATATAACTCGCAGTAGACTTCTGATCATCAAGGTCATCAACCCAATCCGAATTAGTGAAACCAACCAATAAAGAAGTCCCCCTTGAGCTGTAATGTATCTTGAACTAAGTTGTACCCCGAGCATACCGAAGTATCCTTTTAGCTAATTTCCAATGAATTTCATGGGGTGTTTTCATATATTGGGGAATAAGAGCAACAAAAAAGGAAAGATCAGGATGGGTATGAGTCAATTATAAGGGGCTACCAACTAACTGACGGTACAAGGTGGCATCAACTTCAAGAGAAGTACAGGTGGAAGCAATATTGACTCCAAAATGGAAGGGAGAAGGGGTTGGTTTACAATATTCCATTTCAAAGTGACGAATAAGGTGACAAGCATACATAGACTAGGAATGAAAAATTCCTTCATTGGTTTGCAAAACTTGGAGGCCAAGGAAATAGTGCAAAAAGCCTAAGTCTGTCATTTCAAATTTATTTTTAAGGTTGGTTTTCACATGGTTTAAAAGTTTTGATTCATTTCTAGTAAGGATAAGGTCATCAACATAAAGGACAAGGATTATGATATGGCTTCCTAATTTCTTGGTATAGACATTAGGATCAAAATGGCATCTAGAAAATCCAGTGTCAATAAGAAAGTTTTCCATTTTGGAATACCAAGATCGGGGATCTTGTTTAAGACCATAAAGAGATTTATTAAGGTGACAAAGAAGGCTAGAGTCATTCTAGACATAAATAAGAGGTTATTCCATGTATATTTCTTCTTGCAAATTCCCATGCAAGAAGGCGGATTTAACATCCATTTGATGGACCTCCCATTTATGTGAGGAAGCAAGGGAAAGAACAAGGAGGATGGAATTCATTTTGGCTACAGGGGAAAAGGTTTCATTATAGTCAATTCCTTCAACTTTAGAAAATCCTTTGGCAACTAACCAAACATGCCTTTCAACACTTCCATCTGATGCATACTTAGTTCTGTAGACCCATTTACATATGACAAGTTTTCTTCCTTTTGGAATAGGTACAATATCCCAAGTATTGTTTGCCATTAAAGAATGATACTCTTCATTCATTGTTGTATCCCAATATAGATGACCTGAAGCTTCTGAAAATGTCTCTAGATCACGAGTCTCTGAAACTTGAGCCAAAAGAGAAGAGGCTTGTTGGAACTGAGAACGTGTTTGATGCTCATATGAAGGATCACTGACAAGATCACCAACTTCTTCTTGTGTTGAATGGACCTATCTAGGAAGAGACAATGTTGGTGTTGGTTCAAGTTCAATGGACTCATCTGGAGGAAGTTGATCAGGCAAAGGTGTATTTTTATCATCATTGTCATCATCTAAAGAAGAAACCATAATATGAATAGAAGAAGGCACAAGCGCCAAAGATGGCTCACAGTCTGAAGAAGGCACAATCGTCGAATTAGGCTCACAGGCCAAGAGATTTTCATCAAATTTAACATCCTTTATAATAATAATTTCAATACAATGTGGTTGAATAAGTATACAATCTTTGACATCTTCAGAAAAACCAAAAAATATACACTTCTCACTTTTAGGCTACAATGCTTTCCTTTTCTCATCAGGAAAGTCAGCCCGTGCTATACTGCCAAATACATGGAAGTGATTTACATCTGGTTTAATTTTAGTCCAAGATTCTTCTAGTGTTATATTTTTAAGAGCCTTTGTTAGAATGAGATTTACTATGTAATTTGCACAGTTGATGGATTCTTCCCAATACTTTATAATCAATCCCTTAGATTGGATCATACAATTAGCCATTTTTTTTAATGTGTGATTCTTTCTCTCAACAACACCATTTTTTATGGTGTATATGGAACAATGTGTTGCATTTGGATGCCTTGTGTAGTGAAGTAACTTGTAAAATTATTGTTCACATATTCTCCTCCATTATATGTTCTTAACCTTTGAATTTGATGTCCAAATTTCTTTTCTACAAGGGTCTTGTAGGCCATAAACTTGTCAAAAACTTCTCTTTTAAGTTTTAATAAGTAAACACAAGTAGGTCTGGAAAATTCATCAATGAAGGTTAAGAAATACTTGCACACAAAAAAAGAAGGAGAAGAAATTGGACCACACAATTCACTGTGAACAAGATGCAAAGGCACCGAAGCATGCCAAGAGGCACATTTGTCAAAAATGTACCAATGATGTTTTCCGAGACCACAACCGGATCAAAAAACATCTTTGGATGAAACTGATCCAGATGGGTGTCGATGGACTCCCACGTATTCCAACTAGTTCATTTTGGCAGTTTTCCATTTTGGCAGTTTTTTCCTAGTTTTTGGGTCCCTGACTTCTAGGGTCATTTTGAGGCCCTAAACAAAACTTTTAGGGATCGCCACAGTCAAAATATAAAATAAGTCTAATTTTGATGGAAAAATGTGTAGTCCTCGAATAGACCTTTCCAACTAGTTTATATATTTCCCAATTCAATCACATGATAAATGGTGAATTAGTTGCGGAACAATTCATAGAGTTGTTGGTGTTGGATGAAATCTGATTTTCGGCCAATTTCCATCAAATAGCTGAGAAGAACAGACAAAAGGCTTAGCATCATAGACACATTAATACCAAGACATTTGCGCAGGGTGATCAAGTTTTGTTATATGATAGTAAGTATCAAAATCATCCCTAGAAACTACATATGTATTGGCTTGGACCTTTTATAGTTGCATAAATCCGTGATTTCGGAGTTTTTAAACTCGCACAACTTGATGCCATTCTTCATCTAGGATGGGTGAATGGGGCATGCCTGAAGCCCTACGTTTCTTCTTAATATGATAAATTGTGCAGCACTCCTATCATCAGGAGTGTATTCAGTAGCTAAGATTTCACTTGTGTTGTTGTTTTACTTTTCTGTAAATAAAACGGTGATGTGTTTGATTGTCACTTGTATTAGAGTCTAGTTATCATTATCAATTTATCCATCCTGGATATTACCTTTATGGTCAGGGAGGTCGGAATCAAATCTTTTTGTATTTAGTAACTTTTTGTTTGAAATTTGTACCCTGTCCTTGTCACTTCGTTTGTTAACTACCATTGGTACCTTTTTCCTCGTCATCCCATCACTATTGATTTGCATTTTTTATGTTGGGTTGCTATATTATTTGCAGTGAAATTTTAATCAAGATGAATTGACTAGCGGTCGAGGTCGAGGTGGATTGATAGAAAGTCGAAGGAAGAGGTTCGTTGACTGGGTAAATTCGAAGTCGAAGGTTGAGGAAGTTCGACATGGTAAAGGCATTCACAACAAGTATAAGAGGTCAACCAACATGAGTGTAATGTCCTCGACCCTTAAACATCCTGCCGAGAAATGCTACCAAAACAATTGTATCTTTTTTTTTCTTCTCTGATACCATTTTGTGACATTCTCGACCTTAAACCAACATGCTAGGCCATGCCATCGAATAAATTTCATGCTATGATACCATATATATTTATATACATATCTATCTAATGCAATTTAAATAGTTATAGGATTTTGTTCATACACCTATTCATGTGGAAACAACATTAAAACATACATGCAATATATATAGACAATTCTAATAACATTATAATTTGATTTCAAGATACACATCATACAGAGAACAAAGATTTGGTACTTATATTTTAATATATGACCACCAACTGCGTGCATACCTTCCACAAACCTCCCATCGTTAGACCATGCTGCTCATCACTCTCAATAGTGGGTCACCCCCAAACTAGGACTAAAATCCATCGGGCAAGGGATTCCTAAGCTTGGAAAGGACAATAGAAAAGTTGTACAGATCAATAGGAAGGATTTTCTCCCAGGAGCCACTTATGCCCATAGCCGATAGACCCTCATTCCCCACACGCATGTCCCACCCCAGGAGTGTACACCTTCACTATCACAAGTACATCGGTTTTCCACCTTCCTTCCAGGGATTCAACAAAAGGCTGGACCGGAAGTCTCATAGTATTGTAGCTTCTACGGGACAGCCTCCATGAGAACTCACTTCCTCATCACACACTCTCACCTAGAGATATTTTCTCACAGGCCTGACAACCTACCTCTTCTATCCAGCTCCTAAGTCCAGCGGGTAACCTCTGCAACAAAAATTGGGTATGGGCTCTGGTAATGACAGCAAGCCACACCAGTCCAAATAAAACATGGGTAGAAACAACAAAGTCTAAGGCATGATATGGCTAAGACACTATGCAGTCATGCTATGCTTCACAAGAAAAATGGTTAGCTTCATAACATGGGTGTGTGGGTTTCAGAAGTTGCAGAGATTGACGATGGAGGAAATGGCTTACTATGTCAAGGCTCTCCCTATATCAGTGCGTGCATAAGTGGGGAGTATGGATAACTTCCAGAGTGGTGACCATCGCGAGAATTGTGAGGTAACCCCCAACAAAATGACTTTCCCACCTAAAATATGCATGCGCCAAGGTTGACACATGTCTTCCTGAAGCCGAATGAGCTCCACTTAACACTCGTTACCTTTCCCCAGGAACTTAGGACAACATAGGTTATGTCAAACCTTATCCTTTAAGAAATAATAATAAAATATTATTCCTTTAGAGGTAATCCCTCTATCTTAGACCCTATTCCTAGGCATGTATCCTCTTCCCTTTCCCTATCTAGTGGAGCTTAGTCCCCCATAACTCTTTCTTTGTGGTCATTCTAGACGCAACAATGTCATTTTATTAATGTTGTGAGTATTTACATATACAAAAATCAGGCTCATTGGCCTTAGCATTTGGGCTCTCCATCCTATTAAACACATAAGTCTTCCATCTTATAAACACTTGGCTCACCAACCTATAAACATAATTACAATTCAGCAGGGGCTTGGCCTTGGGGTGTTAAAATCCCCTCCCCTTATTTTTGACATCTTCAATGCAACTTATTTACAGAACAACAAAAAGATTTCCAAAATCTTCAAAAATATGTGGGTACTTTGCCCGCATAGCATCTTCATGCTCCCATGCATAGATTTTTTTTCTGTCTTGGGCAGCCTTCAAATTCATGTTTATCTTCAACAATTTCTCTTCCATTTTCCTAAGAAACTATAGCCCAATCACTTCTCTATCAATTGGGTTGTCCCAGCTTATTGGGGTATTACACTTTCTGCCATAAATTTCTTCAAACGGACTCATCTTCAGTGATTCTTGATACCCATTTTTGTAGGAAAATTCTACCAAGTGTAGATAATCTTTGCATTTAGAAGGTTTTTCCATCACATACATTCTTAAAATACCTTCTATCACTTGATTGACTAATTTTGTCCGTCCATCAAACTCAGAATGATAAGTTGTGTTGAAGTTCAGGTTTGTTTTGAACTCCTTGAATAATACTCTCCAAAACTTTGAGGTAAACTTTGGGTCTTTGTCAGACACAATTGTCTTGGGTATGCCATGCAAGTGTGCTAATTCCCTCATATAAATATCAACAACATTAGTTTCCTTGTGAGTAGTCTTCAATGGAATAAAATGGGTAGCTTTAGTAAGCTTATCCACCACCACCATGATGGAATCATGTTTCTTGTTTGTTCTAGGTAGTCCTGTGATGAAATCCATTTTCACCACCTCCCACTTCCACTTAGGAATGGGTAATGGTTGCAGTAACCCATCTGGGTGTCTATACTCAGCCTTGACCCATTGACACTCCAAACATTTCGCTATGTACTTTGCAATTTATTTCTTCATGACTGGCCAATAATATTGGCTCCTGACTCCTAAAAATGTTTTCTGATATCCAGGGTGCCCAACATAAGGAGCATTATACATCTATTTCAAGATCATACTCCTCAATTCAAGATAATTGGGGACATAAACTATGTTTCTGTACAAGATAATTCCATCAAATCCCAATTCATAATCTTCAGCTTTCTGCTGCATTTTACCTCGGTACAATTTAGTTACCAATTCCATGTACTGCATATCTTCTTTTGCAATATCCAAAATTATGTCCTTAAGATCCGCCCGATACATGCTAATGGTTGTAGAATGCAGTTCATGCACTCTCCTACTGAGTGCATCAACCACTTTGTTTTCCTTTCCTTTGATGTTCTCGATCTCAAATTCATACTCACAGAGGAATTCCAACCATCTACTTTTCCTAGCATTCAAAGTAGGCCGATCAAAAAAATACTTCAGACCATTATGGTTTGTCCTCAACTCAAACCTATTTCCCATGAGGTAGCCTCCACTTATTCAAGGCATGCACTATGGCTTCCAACTCCAAATCGTGAGTGACGTAGAGCCTTTCATGATCTTTCAATTTCCTAGATTCAAAACATATCAAAAATCCATTCTGGCTGAGGACTCCACCTAATCCTTCTTTGCATGCATCTGTGCAAACCACAAAATCTTCTCTTGGATATGCAATCTTCAAAAGTGGAGCACTGGTTAACAACTGCTTCAATTGTTGGAATCTCTTTTCACATTCTTTTGTCCATTGAAACTTCTTCCCCTTCCTTTGCAAGGAAGTGATGGGGTGAGCTATTCTCGAAAACCCTGCAATGAAACTTCTATAGTATCCATCTAGACCCATGAAAGATCTAAATTATGTCACATTTTTAGGTGTTTTCCACCCTTTAATGGCCTCAATCTTTTCAGGGTCCACTGTTATCCCTTCTTCAGATATGATATGCCCTAAATAGTGAATTTTGTTTTGATAAAATGAGCACTTGCTCAATTTGGCATACATCTGATGCTCTCTTAGCACTTGCAACACCATCCTCAAATGATTCTCATGTTCTTCTTCCGACTTGGAATATACAAGGATGTCATCCAAAAATACAATGAAAAACTTGTCTAAATATTCTTGGAAAACACCATTCATTAAGCACATGAAAACAACTGGTACATTTGATAACCCAAATGGCACCATTGTGAACTCATAATGACCATACCTTGTCTTGAAGGAGGTATTGTTGATGTCTTCCTCTTTAATCCTCACCTAATGGTATCTCGACTTGAGATCTATCTTTGAAAATATCCTTGTATACTTCAATTGATCGAAGAGATCACCAATCCTTGGTAGAGGATACTTGTTCTTTATAGTCACTTTGTTCAACTATCTGAAATCGATGCACAATCTCAATGTCCCATCTTTCTTTTTCATGAAAAACACTGGGGCACCCCAAGGTGATACACTTTGGCATATATACCCCTTCTTCATAATCTCTTTAAGATGCATTTGCAACTCCTTAATCACTAGTGTACTCATTCTGTAAGGAGTCTTTGATATTGGAGTTTCTCCAGGAATTAAATTTATAGAGAAATCAATATCTCTCTTTGGGGGTAGTCCTGGTACATCCTTGAACACATCTTCAAAATATTTCAGGACTGCATGATCCTCTAGATTTGACACCTTATCCTTGTATTTTTCCTCTATATGGGTTGCAAATATTTGACATCCCTTCATGTAACACTTCTTTAGTTGCATTACTGAGATTTATCGAACAGTAACTGCCCTGGAAATTCCTTGGACTGCTCTTTGATTTTCATCCTCATCCAAGAAAGTGAATGCCTTGTTATGGAAGTCTAATATGGCATGGTGTTGGTCCAACCAATCCATACCAATTAGGCAAACATATGATCCCAAAGGCAAGATGTTCAAATCTGCATTGGTACTCAGTCCATTCATGCCCACTGGACATGATTTAACCAACTCAACAACTTTACTCTTCGCTCCTATAGCCAGTTGTGCTCGCCAATATTTCTCATGCTTTCTTCTTCGAAAAAGAAATATTTCCACAACTTTAGGATCTATGTAACTATGACTAGATCCCATGTATATTAAAATAGTAAAGGCATGGTTATTGATCATACCTTCAACTTCAATCATGTGTGATTGAAACTCAACTTGCTTGTTGTCTAGGGCTGCATATATCCTTGGTACTCTTCTGCCCATGTCCTCCACTGTTTCTTCTTGTTGAACATGGTGAACAAATCTCACCTTGTCCTCTCTATGAGGGAAATATCTATACCTATGATCTCCATTACAACCCCAACATTGCATAGGTGTCTTCCTTGGCCTTTTCCCACCTACTTTAGCCATCCTGGGCTCCCTCAAAATTGGTTGTCCTTGAGAATTATTTCTGAAAAATGGTGGCTTGCTTCCCTTCTGCCTCTTCTCTCTCTTTAAATTCCTCTTGTCTTCCCAAGATTTTTGGAAATTAGGCTTTCCTTTTTGCTAATTATATAAACATTTTTCTCTCCTTATAGTTTCTTCCAGAGTCTTGGGATCATCATAATGGATTTTATCATTGATAAAAGATGGAAGCCCACTCAGATATCTCTGGATCTTAACTGTCTCATCCTTAATGAAAGGGACATACTTCAACAAATCTAGAAATCTCCTCTCATATTCATCTATAGTCATGCTACCCAGTTTAAGTTCAAATAACTCTTTCATCTTGCTGTCATGGTATCTCTTGGCTAAGTACTTCTTTTCAAAATGTTTCTTGAATTCCTTCCAATTCAAATTTTTCTCCTTGAGGCATTGTACTTGCACCAACTGATCCCACCAGATGGATTCCTTTCCTTCAAGTTGGTAGATGGAAATTCTCCCCTCTGCACGAGAAGAATATTTTTTCAATTGGAAGTAATTCCTAATGCTTAGCAGATATGTCTCGGCATCTTCATCCTTCTTATGCTCTCCATAAAAAGTAAGATGTTTGATCTTATTCATTTCTCCTTTCAACTAATCCACTCCAGACCACCTATGTTTCCTGATGGGGGATGGACTTAAGATACTATGTGTTCTCCTAAGGGAATGATTTTGGGAGTGTTGGTGATGTCTGCTACCACTTCTTCCTCTTCTTTCCTCATTAGGGGACCTGTGGTTCTCTGATTTGTTGGAGCCAATCTCCTTATCCAACTTCCTTTCAATTATTTCTAGGCTCCACATTAACTTCATATTGAAGTTTTCCTATTTCCCCTCGGCTCTCGTAAGCCTTTCGTTATCATCCTGGTGAATTTGGACATCTTTTTGCAAATTCTTAAGGATTTTCATCATGTTCACTTCTTTGTCTATTTCTTCTCCATGCCCATTGGAGTTTGTTCCTTCAATTCCCAAATGGAAATCCATTCCTCTAGATTCATTCTCCGAACTGTAAGCATCAAGTGCCTCCTCCATTTTTCTTCACTATGGAACAATTTGATTCGGTTCTGTCAATTATTAACTCTGCAAAATGTGCAGTCAACCCAATTTTTGTCAGGATATTAGACTTAATAATTCTCCAGAATAACTTAAACAATCTGATTCAAAAAAAGAATATCATATTCTATTTTATGTGGGTATTTGGTCAATCAAGAATCCCCATGATTCTATCTCTGATCCCTGCTCTGTTCTTATAATTCACTTTCGGGTGCTATCCCCTTATCTTCAACCCTGAATTCACATGTGACCATGGGCTATGACCAAGTGCTAATAGTTGGGTGCTTACTCTGTGCTTCGGAGTTTTGGGGTTCGGGTGTTTTCAACTCACCACAATGAAAATCTCCAAAACCCCAAACTCATGAAGTTCACAATTGACATGAGAGGGATCAAAGGTCCCCTCTCTCTACCCAAATCAATGACCACAATTAGCTTTGGGACTTCGTTCTTCAGTGTTTCCAAACCCTTCAATGCCAAAAACCTATGGAGTGTGATATCTTCTAACATGCATCCACAACCGTCAATGGTCACGATGAACTCCGATGCTTCAGCCTTCGAGAGTTCTCAACCCGTGCGACCCCACTTTCCTCTGAAGTGGATATCCTATGAAGTGAAGGATACGATGACACATGTCCTCTGTTGATGGACAACACCAATGAACTCCATCTCTCCAGCCTTCAGAAGTTCTTTCTCCACCCACTTTCACTAGCTTCCACCAAAATTAAGGATCTAGCGGCACATGTCCACTGCGACCATCAGGGGCCCCGCTAACCATTCTCAAGAAGAGTGCCACGTGGTGGAATACTAGAAGTGAACACGTGGTCCAATATGACGGGTGAAACATGTCACGTTATGACAGGAATTTATATATTACAAAGGTTATTGACTCACTCACATGTGGCACACATCCCATGTGTCCACACCATCCCTAGTGATGTCATTAGGTAACGTCACTTCGAGACTTTGAGCTTCAAATATTTTACACTTGCATTCCTCAAATCTCTTGAAATCCAAAATTTCGAAGTACATTATCTTCTTGGGGTCCACTCAGTATGGTGTTCCACATCACCCTAGGTGACATCAATGACCATGTCATTCCCATGCTTCTTGACTTTATAACTTCAAACTTTGGAGGTTTCTACCTCATCACTTTGTGGTTTCCCCAAACGTCGAACTGGAGAATTACTGAATCGGTGTCTCTTTAGAGTTCTGGCGCTTCAGACTTCGACAATTTTCACAAATTCTTCTTATATTTCCTTCGAACGTCGAATTTCTGAACTGCTTAACCTTCTGGGGTCTGCGTATTACATCTTTCATCATCTAAGGTGGCGACACATGGCCCCACATGTCGGATTGATTTTGGTCCAACAAGGTCGTCAAAGTTCTATTCTAACTGACACATGGTAGGACTAAGGAAGTCCATGTCACCCTGGGTGATGTCATCATGCCACATCACTTTGGGACTTCAGGCTTCGGGACTTCGAGAGAATTCACCTTAGCACACATCGTTTCTCCCAAATGCCAAACTCCCAAACAAGATGATCTGTCGACACGTGTCCCTTCTTTATGAATCGTTTGGATTAACTCCAGACCTTGGGACTTCGAGATTCAGGAGTTTGTGCCTTAACACACTTTGTCTCTCCTAAACATCAAACTCTAAACTGTTGTGAGATCTATGGCTGACAATCATCCTTGCACAGATCTGGAGGCTGAGATCTATTTTTCACCGATGTGCCTTACCTTATTTTTCTTGAATCGACCTAATGGCTCCTATCTGTCCTTGGTCAAATCCAATGGTAAACACTTCTCCCCGAATCTACGGTGTAGATCCACTCTAGAACTTCGAAACTTTGGGCTTCGGCCCCTTCTTCTCTATCACATAAAATTTGTCAAAGTCGTGAAGTTTGAAGTACTTAAGGGTTAACTTTCCTGCACCTTTTCTAAATATGATGAATTTGAAGGGTTTGCCTTCTCCCGAATAGATCCAGCGACCCAAATTTAAACTTCGCGGCCCAACAAAATGGTTGGTGTGTCCTCTTTCTCTATTTCTATTCATTAAGTCTTTATGCCTCCTGAGCTTCTAAAAACAGTCCTATGTATTCTCTTGGCACCCAGAGATGCTCTAAGGCTTGTAATGCATCCCTCTTGACAACAATTCACTCTGAAACCATTGTTTCATTGACCACTAACATGACCCATATAAGCTCAGTGTCGAAATCTTGGCTCTGATACCAATTTGTAACGTCCCCGACCCTCAAACCCCCTGCCAGGAAATGATTCCAAAATAACTGTATCTTTTTTTTTTTCTCTCTAATACCATTTTGTGACATTCTCGGCCTTAAACCAATAGGCCAGGCCATGCCACCGAATAACTTTCATTCTCTGATACCATATATATTTATATACATATCTATCTAATACAATTTAAACAGTTATAGCATTTTGTTCATACACCTATTCATGCGGAAACAACATTAAAACATACATGCAATATATACAGACAATTCTAATAACATTATAACTTGATTTCAATATACACATCATACAAAGAACATAGATTTGGTACTTATATTTTAATAGATGACCACCAACTGCGTGTAGACCTTCCACGAAACTCTGATCCTTATACCATGTTGCTTATCACGCTCAGCAGTGGGTCACCCCCGAGCTGGGACTAAACTCCATCGGGGAAGTGATTCCTAGGCTTGTAAAGGACAATAGTAAATTTGTACATATCAACAGGAAGGATTTTCTCCCAGGAGCCACTTATGCCCACAGCCCACAAACCCTCATTACCCACATGCCTGTCCCACCCCAAGAGTGTACACCTTCACTATCACAATTCCATCGGATGTCCACCTTCCTTCCAGGGATTTAGCAATATGCTAGACCATAAGTCTCAGAGTATTGTAGCTTCTATGGGACTCCCTCTAGGAGAACTCACTTCCTCGGCACACTCTCTCACCTGGAGAGAGTTTCTCACAGGCCTGACAACCTGCCTCTTCTATCCATCTCTTAAGTCTAGCGAGTAACCTCCGCAACAAAAATTGGGTATGGGCTCTGGTAATGACAGCAAGCCACACCAGTCCAGAGAAAAAATGGGTAGAAACAACAAAGGCTAAGGGGCAATATTGCTCAGAAACTATGCAATCGTGTTGTGCTTCATAGGAAAAATGGTTAGCTCCATAACATGGGCGTGTGGGTTTCAAAAGTTGCAGAGATCGACTAAGGAGGCAATGGATAACTATGTCAAGGTTCTCCCTGTCTCAGTGCATGCATCAGTTGGGAGTATGGTTCACTTCCAGAGTGGCGACCATCGCGAGAATTTTGAGAGAACCCCCAATGAGCTAACTTTCCCACCTAAAAAATGCATGCACCTAGGTTGACACATGTCTTCCTGAAGATGCATGAGCTCCACTTAACACTTGTTCCCTTTCCCCAGGAACTTAGGACAACATATTTTATGTCAAACCTTAGCCTCTAGGAAATAATAATATAATATTATTCCTTTTGAGGTAAGTTGTCTAGCTTAGCCCCTATTCCTAGACACTTAGCCCCTTCCCTTTCCCTGCCTAGTGGAGCTTAGTCCCCCATAACTCTTTCTCCATGGTCGGTCTACACACAGCGGTGTCATTTTATTAATGATGTGAGTATTTACAAATAAAAAAATCAGACTCATTGGCCTTAGCATATGGGCTCTCCTATCTATTAAACACATAAGTCTTCCAGATTATAAACAGTTGGCTCACCAGCCTATAAACATAATTACAATTCAGTAGGGGTTCTTCCTTGGGGTGTTACAGTGAGGTCGAAAGGCAAATGTGTGGAGATCGACTGAATATCGAATGAAGGTCGACTGGTAGTCGACTAGTAATATGACTTGGAGTCGATTGTAATAGAATCTCGAGATTTGTAGGATTTGTAGCCAATGATCTACATGGATCTGTAACCATTTTTGGGTGCCAAATATTTAGGGTTTTTCATATTGTAAATCCTATAAAGAGGTGCGTTGTAAGGTTGTAAAGGCTAATGCATGAACGAATCATAGGTTGCCAGTCATGTAGATGTAATTCGGATTGGCTACATAGTTGTTCTTGCATAGGAAAGACAGTATGATGTTGATTGTGTATTAGGTGTGGACCAAGGTTAGACATGTAACCCTTAATTCAAATTGAATAAGAAAACAAGAGATCATAACACTCAAGGAATGTTGGTTTTCCCGATTTGGGTGTCCAGGGTAAAATCTTTGTGTACTGTGTGATTTATTTGTCATTTACGTTCTTAATTAAATTGTTCTTCTCCTTTGTTAGGTTTAGTGTGGAAGTGTCCCTCATTTCCTGTCAAGTGGTATCAGAGATCTGTTATAATTTGACGAGTGTGTTGGATCTTGATTTACCAATCTTGAATCTGAGAACTAAACCCTAGGCACGGGAAGAGTTGTAAGTCATAAATTGTGTTAAATATTGTGGTAAATAATGGCGAGCAATTCAAGAATAGAGATAGAAAAATTCAATGGAAATAATTTTTAGATTTGTAAGCTTAACGTGGAAGATCTTCTTGTATATATATATATCAATGGAGAACGGTCTGTCCAGGTACCCAGCCAACAGACATGTCAAGCGAAGAATGGGAGAAACTCGAAAGAAGAGAAAGAAGTAAGATTTGGATTTGTCTTGAAAATTCGGTACTTCCAAATGTCTCAGGTGAAGACTCGGCCAAGAAACTATGGGACAAGATGGGAAGCTTATACTAGTCAAAATATCTGGTAAATAATTTATTTCTCAGAAAGAAACTGTATCTTTTGATAATGATTCATGGAAGTTCTGTGACTAAGAATTTAAATGTGTTTAACACCATTTTAATCCAATTATCATCTTTGGATATTAAAATCATTGAGGAGGAGAAGTGTATAAGCCTATTATTTATTTTCCATACTATTGGAATACCTCAATCATGGCTATAGGGAGTAATACAACCACACTAGCGCTAGAATACGTGGTTTCTTCTCTGGTATCAGAGTAAATGATAAGAAATAACATGGAAGGATCGACCAAATATGATTTAGTGGTGAGAGATAGACCTATTGAAAGAGATAAAGGAAAATTATCCAGTAGAAATTCTAAGTCAAAGGGTAGATCTAAATCCTTCGTTCATTCGACAAGAAGAGGCTGGAAATGTGGTAACGTTGGGCATTACAAAAAGGATTATAATTCGAGGGCACTAGAAGTTAGTACAGTATCCAATGAGAAGCAGTCGACTGAGAGAAAGACAACCCCGGATAAGGGAGGTGATGTGTACCTGGTGTTGACCAGTACACAATCGGATCAAGGTGTTTGGTTGATCGAATCAAGATAATCTTATCATATGACACCACATAGAGAATGGTTATGTGAGTATGAATGATATGATGGAGGTGATGTGTTCTTGGGGGATGAATCAACAACCAAAATCGTCGGATGAGGAAGAGTTTCACTGATACTGCAGGATGGGAGGAAAAGAGCCCTTATAGGTGTGCTACACATTCCAAGTTTGGAAAGAAACCTGATATATGTTAGTAACATGAGTGATGTTGGAGTGCATGCTTTGTTTCAAAAGGATTCATGCAATATGGTCAGAGGTGTGATGGTCTTGTTGAAAGGAGTTTGTATTGGAACCCTATACAAGTTATTAGGGAATTTTGACTTGATTGGATGAAACAACATCATTGCTCCTGAAGTCAACTCTAATTCGACTCAAATTGACCTAACTCAATTGAGTCAGTACAAACCGACTCAACAAGAAATGATAAAATCGACCCAACCATGCTATGGAATGAGAGGATGGGAAACATTGGAGAAAAAGGACTTCAATCGATGCACAAAAAAGGTATCATCGAAGGTTTTCCTGAATGTGGTTTAGAAGTCGACTTTTGTGAACATTGCATCTATGGAAAAAAATTCAGGTGAGGTTTCCATCTAGAGCAACAAGGGAAAATGGATTGTAGAATTGGTGCATAGTGATGTGTTTGTCTCGGTTTCAGTGCCTTCACTTGGTGGATCTATGTATTATGTCTTCTTCATAGATGATTTTTCCAGGAAGACATGGCTATATTTCCTAATGAATAAATCATAGGTTTTCTAGAAATTTAAAGAGTTTAAAGATCTTCTAGAAACCCAGACAGGTAAGAATATCAAGGTGTTGAGAACTAAAAACGGTGGTGAATTTTATGGAAAACAATTTGAACAGTTCTGTAAGCAGTGTGGCATAGCATGCCAAAATACCACACCATATACCCCACAACAAAATTTATTTTCTGAGAGAATGAATAGAACGTTGATGGATAAGGCAAGGAGAATTCTCAGTGGTGTTGGGCTCGCACAAGAATTATGGGTGGAGGAAGTCAACACTACAATATATCTGGTGAATATTTCTCCTTTGTCGACACTATTCGACATGTCACTACATGAGGTATGGTTAGGTAAGAATCATTTGGTTGCACCTCTCAAAGTATTTGGTTGTGATGCATTTGTGCATGTTCCCAAGGAAAGGAAGAGAAAGATGGACAAGAATGCAGTCAAATGTATTTTCATTGGGTACAAATAAGGAATGAAAGGATATAATCTTTGGGGTCCTACATCAAGGAGAATAGTGTACATTCAAGATGTGGTATTCAGAGAAGTCAAAGGTATCTCTGAGCCTGAAGAAGTTGTTCAGACCGAGAATAATCCTAAGACGGTGTGGTTTAAACTGAGGAACAAAGAAGATGATTCATATGAGTCGACTAAATATTAGGAAGAGGTGGAACAAAAGAATAGTGATAAGTAAGTAAAAAAGAGTAAGAAAATCAATTGAAAGGTATAGCCCACCTGACTTATGTTCTACATTCGTGCTAACTTCCATCGACGATGACCCCAAGTCATTCGGTGAGGCAGTCGACTTGGCAGAGGGTAAACTTTAGAAGGACACAATGGTCAAAGAGATGGAATCCTTACAAAAGAATGAGACATGGGATTTATTCAAGTTACCTAGTGGAACAAAGCCCATTAGTATCAAGTGGGTATTCAATAACAAGATGAATGTCGTAGGACAAGTCGAGAAGTTCAAATATCGACTGGTAGCAAAAGGTTATTCCTAAGTCGAGGGAGTCGACTTCGGTTAGATTTGTTCCCCTGTTGCAAAACTAACTTCCATTAGAGTACTAATGTGTTTGGATGGAGAATTCGATCTAGAAATAGAATAGATGGATCTGAATAAAACTTTCCTACATGGGGATCAGGAAGAATAAATATATATGAAACAACCTAAAGGATTTTTAGTAAAGGGAAAGTAATAGTTGGTGTACAAATGGAAAATATGTCTCTACAGTTTAAAGCAATCGCCAAGGATATGGTACCAAAATTTTGACACATACATCCTTAGTTTTGTACTTGTGAGAAGAAAAGTTGATCACTGCATATATTTCAAGGAATAAGGTGGGCATTTCATATATGTAGCTTTGTATGCTGATGACATGTTTCTGATTGGAGAAAACATGGACGAAATAAAGGAGGTGAAGAAGAAGCTATCCTCCAAGTTTGACATGAAGGATCTCGGTGCATATAACTTCATTCTAGGAATGGAGATTAAGAGAGATCGATCCACTAGAAATATCTGGTTGAATCAAACGAAGTATATTGAAACAGTTCTAAAATGGTTCAACATGTAGGATAGCAAAGAAGTGAAGGTGCCAATTCCTATGGGAGCAAGGCTTACTGTTGAACAATGTCCAAATACACAGGAAGAAATAGAGGACATGACATGTGTTCCCTATGCAAGTTATGTTGGTATTCTAATGTATGTGATGGTCTGCACTCGACTAGATATTTCCCATGCAATGGGAGTGTTGAGCATGTACATGTTGACACCTAGAAAGGAGAACTAGATAAATGTCAAGAGAGTATTCAGGTATTTGTGTGGCACAAAGGACTATGCTATATGTTACCAAGGAAGACCTGGAGGAGACAATGGTAAATTAAATGTAGATGGATTTTTCAATGCCGACTAGGCTGGAGATATATATCGATGGAGGTCGACCAACAGATATGTCTTAAATATGTTCGGTGGAGAAATAAGTTGAATGAGTAAGAGATAAGCGGTCGTAGACTTGTCAACAAAAGAATTTGAATACATGGTGGTCACTCATGGAAGAAAAGAAGAAATATGCATGCAAAGGTTGTGTTCAGGAATTGGGTTTGAGCAACGAGCTATGAAGGTAAGTTGCGACATTCAAAGTGCAATATTTCTGGAAAAGAAACATGCTTATCATTCGAAGACTAAGAACAATGATGTACAATATCATTTCAGAATATACATGGTGGAAAGTAACAAGGTGCTACTAGAGAACGTAGACATGTTGGAAAACATAGTAGAATCATTGACAAAGTCTGTGAGTGATATGAAGTTCTCTTGGTGTAGAGATGTAATGGGAATTGCTTCCCTGGGTCTATGAACGAAAGTTCAAGAATATATTTTTTTAGAAAAGAAGACAACACATGGAAGAATGTTGGGTTGTTATATTATTTGCAGTTCAATCTAGTCGAGGTGAATCAATTAACGGTCGAAGTCGAGGTGGATTGACAACAAGTCAAAGGTTGAGGTTAGTCAACCGAGTAAAGTCGAAGTCAAAGGTCGAGGAAGTTCGACATGTTAAAGGAATCGACAATAATTAGAAGAGGTCAATCAACATGAAGTCGACATACAGACGTGTAGCGACCAACTGAAGACCGAATGAAGGTTGACTGGTAGTTGACTCGTAATATGAATTGGAGTCGACTGTAACAGAATCCCATGATTTGTAGGATTTGTAGCCAATGATATACATGGATATGTAACCATTTTTGGGTGCCAAGTATTTAGGTTTTTTCTTGTTGTAAAGCCTATAAAGAGGCGTTTTGAGAGGTTGTAAAGGATAATACAAAATATGTTAATGCATGAATGAATCATAGGTTGTTGGTCATGTAGATGTAAGCCAGATTGGCTATAGGGTTGTTCTTGCACAAGAAAGAGGGAATATATTGATTGTGTCTTAGGTGTGGACCAAGGTTAGACATGTAACCTTTTATTCATATTCAATAACACAACAAGAGAGAAGAATGCTCAATGAATGTTGGTTTAGCCGGTTTTGGTTTCCAGGGTAAAATATCTATGTATTGTGTGATTGGTTTGTCATTTATGTTCTTGATTAAATTATTCTTCTCCTCTGGTAGGTTTAGTGTGGAACTGTCCCTCATTTCCTATAAACTTAAATTCCACTAACTTTCAGTACCTTTCTTGTTAATCGTTGGTGTGATAATTACTTTTCTTTTCACTCTAATATCTCATTATCGTGTTCCCACTAATACTCTTAATTTCCCAAATCACTCTTAGATTTTGTTGTGTTCGATGTGAAAATTCAACGTTAATGCCACATTACTTCCACCTTGTATCTCTTAATGACCCCTAGTCATGTCATGTCCTAATTTTTTTCCTATATACTTGTCCTTTCTTGAATGTTCAATGTTATTATGTTTTCTTTCAGTTAGTTTCATATCTAGTCCTGGAGCCCCCTGAGAATTCACTCAACCCGCATCCATGCCACTGTCCACCTATTTCATTTTTCTACCAACGCCAGTCTGCTATGATGGTTTTCACTTTCGATCAGGAGTCCATTCCTGAAGTTTTTGTTCTATAGGAGTTTATCAATCCCCACATCAAATTCCTGGGAGATCTTCATGGAAAGGTTGAGAAAACTTGATTGCTTGAAATTGATCTCCCATATGCATTGGAGTACCCACATATGGCTATCTATACATTTATGGATTGCTCGATCCTTCCGACTGGTGAAATTCTATGGGACTATAAGTTGTATTTCATACCCCTTCGTGATACTACTTGATCAATTTGCATGACCTATTGGTGTTCTACACTACTGGAGAAGTTTCCTACTGCACAAAGTTTCTCATCATTCGAGTGAAAAATGGTTCTTTTTGGTTGGATAAGGATTACCCCATCCACGTCAAAGATATTCATAAGTTGATCAGTATGTCCATGGAAGGCCAATACATCACACAAGGATTCCAGGGCTTAGGGATGCATGATCGTAAGAAGGGAGAGATAATTTTATATGACAAGTATGGCACACAGAGAGGAGGTCATGTGATCAGGGGATCAAATTTTGCTCAAATTTCAAAGTGCTCGGAATGCGACGAAAACAGTGCCATTGTGTCCGTCTCGTCTTCCTAATTCCGGCGGTATATTTACTTTGTCAAATGGACACCGTATGGAGAATATATCGCGATCTGTTCGTCAAGCCAAATAGGCAAAAAAAATTAGATGCTCACTGTACCAGTCCGTACAGTCTGACGTGGTAGGACCGTACGGACCGTACAACCGTACAGTGGTGATGTGGCAGGTTGTTGTTGGTTGATGATCGTCGAATGGAGAACTGACACATGTCTGTTGGTGGTGAATAGTATGAGGACATGTGGCCCAACCCGAGGGTGCCATGTGTCACTCATAATTTGGTTGTTTGGTTATGTAAAAACTTGTGGTGGAGTCCAACAAGTTCACACGACCCTTCTACCAACAAGCCATCTGATGGTTCTTATTTGATATATGGTTTCAATATATTTTAAATTTGTTTATTGTATTAAACGGAGGGGGGTCGGGTCGATGCCTAGCCTCGACCCGCAGAGTTATCATATAACATATGACCATTGTAAAAAAAATCGCGTGCGAATTGTATTATATTCCATATATACCATATATAACATTGTATTAACTATATGCACACGGGGTTTTAACCATAACCCACAGTTTATACAATGGTACATTTGCACATGGGGTTTGTAACATGGCCCACGATTTTTTTTTACATTGCATATGACCCCGAGTTGGAGCACGGAGGGAGTTACACAGTTGTGTAACCAACTAACCACCTTTTAACCAAGCGCATGGTCATATGCACCATACGCCTAGGTGCCGAGGCGGTTAGGGGCTAGCGTGCCCTTAACCGTTCTACGGTTTGCACCGTTGGCGCAGTTGCACCCGGTGCTGGGTTTTTGCGCTTAAATGAGCGTGTGAGCCAGGTTCAATAAGGAGGGTGCGAATTGTAGAACCAGAGACAGCAAGCTTGAAGAGGGAGACTTCCAGGAGGCCTAACTTCTTCGTTTTTCGACCGATTGAGGTGCCAAAAGAGCCCAGACAGGGGTTTTGGGATGCTGGGAAGCCATTGGAGCAGTCGGTTTGTCAGTTTGAGCATTGTAAGACATGTTTTGGAGCACTTTTTTGAGAAATTAATAATAATGATCCATTGGAAGCTGGACCAGGAGATGTAGCCCATAAGAGAGGTGAACTCATTTATCAATTGTTGTGCTTATATGTTTATGTTCAATGTTTATGCTACTGTCTATGTATAATTTGCATAAGTAATCCTTTAATTTATGTGTTGCAAACTGATCCTTTTGCTTTAAACACAGAACATTCACTTGCAATAAGTTTTCAAGTTTTTCAAGTCTTCTTCATTTTTAGATCAAGTTGGTATCAGAGCACTGGTTTTTGAAGACTTGATTGTTTGTAAGTTTTGTTTCTGATGCTCACAAGGTTGAAACTCACAAGAGGAGAAGGCCAACTTGTGGAGCCAAGTTCTCATCCGACAAGGAGAAAGCAGATTCATTCACCGCAAGTTTCAGAGAGACATTCACCAAGCATGGCTCATGCAGAAAGTCATGAACGTGTTCCTGCCGAAGAAGAAGATCTCAGACAGGCTGTCATGGAGTTGAGAGATATGATGAAGATCTTGATGGAACGGAACATAATGTCGTAGGGTGAAGGCTCCAACCCTTCAATGCATAAGGGAGGTGGTGGTGACAAAACTCCAGGCGGAAATGGAGGGAATGGTGCTTCTCCACCACCCTCTCCTCCTCCATCATCATCTTCTTCTTATTCTACCAGTTTGAAACATCTTCCGAATGGGCATGGTAAAACTCCTTCGCAAATTCCTTCATTAAAGCTTGATATAAAATTTGAGTTGCCAATTTATAATGGAGAAGTTAACGCTGAAAAGTTAGATAACTGGATACGTCAAA